>JACEFZ010001114.1:10000-127500 GCA_014155875.1 Cepaea nemoralis | reverse complement strand
TTTCTTTTGGGACTTTTCATTTTGAGATTTGCCATGAGGTCTTTAAACATTGCATGTCCTTTGAGATTTTTCATTGTGAGATTAGCCATGAGGTCTAAAAACATTGTGTGTCCTTTGGGTATTTTCATTTTGAGATTAGCCATGAGGTCTTAAAAAATTGCATGTCCTTTGAGAATTTTCATTTTGCCCTTGGAGCAAGATGGCGGGACATTTATTCGTCCCGTAAAACGGAACGTGTTTTTTTCCGAAATGTTTATGGATTCATTGTGTTTTTCGAGGTGAAATGGAGTTCGGACCGTGCAACGGAGTTCGTGCACGCGCGCCCGGACTCCCTTCAGCGTATCATCGGCGCCCGGTGGCGATAGTTAAGCCTAGCATGACGACAAGACGACCGGCAAGGACACAGCGTTGTAAGAGAGCAGGCGCACGCAGAAGGCGATTAAAATGTGACAGATTGGGCATCGGACACGTTCGAGTACTGTACTGGAACTGTGCATCATTTAGTCAACGCCGACGCATTCTTGAAAAACTACTCTACGGAAACGATATTGTAGTCTTACAAGAAACAGCTCGGCGACGGAACAGTCAATGTCGCGGGGTTTCAGGGCTTCTTTAACAGGCGGCACCTCGGACAGGCCATTCTGGTCCGCGACAACATACTGGTGTCTGAGATCGATATGTCCGCCTGGAACAGTGATTCCCTGCAAGTGCAGGCATTAAGAATAATGACGCAAGTGCAGCTTGTAATCGTGAACGTTTAGGCGCGTAATGGGAAGGTCGACGTGCGACAATTGTAGAGTTTATTCGATATGGATGAAAGGCATATCATCTACTGTGGGGACTTCAATGCCAGAGGCAGTCAATGGGGAATAGCATCACCAATAGACAGGGAGAACATATGGAGGACGCCCTGGCATCTGCTGCCTTAATCTGTCTGAATGATGGGTAGGTTACTAGAATAGCCACTCGACCAGGTGACTCTGACAGCGTCATTGACTTCACCCTAGTGTTGCCCACCATCGCACCAAGGTGCCGGTGGGGCACACTGGGACACCACGACAGTGACCACTACCCTTGTATCATCCTGATCTAGAAAGACAGGGCCAGGAGTCAAGGAAACAAAACAAATGCCTTTCCGTATGACAACACTTGTCAAGACACCATAAGCAAGATCAGAAGAAAACTAACTTCCTCCCGCAGGAGACAAGAAAGATGGTTGCAGCCACCTTGGTGGAATGGAGAGGTCGAGAAGGCATGGCTGGGAAAGAGGCAGGCTGTCAAAGACTGGCAAAAAGCCAGAAAGGTTAACATGCCACAGGTTGAGTTGGCGAACCTGAAGACTGAGGTCCATAGGACGATGATTTTATTCAAATCCTGCGCCAAACAGGTCAAGGCCGAGAAATGGGACGATTTCTGTAGGAAGGTGTGACCCGAGCGATATCTTACGACATTCTGGCGCCTCCATAAGTGCATGAACGGTGCTGCACAACTTAGGGGTATTCCAGACGTTCAAGGCACAGACCTCACATGGAAAAAGTCGGATGCGGATAAAGGTAAGGCCCATCTTGCACGCTACATAGAGCAGACTGACCATAAAGACGAGCCCGCCAGACAGAGGACCACAACGACACTCTCTCAGTTGTGCGACGGGGTCGGGACAGAGGAAGAATGCATAATCACAGCTGAGACAATACGTGCAATGCTCAAGAAATCACCTAACACCGCCCCAGACCCATACGGCATCCGATATGGTGCCAGATAGCGAGCACGCCAACACTGGATACAGAAAGAGGATAAAGGGATTTTTCCTAAGGATGCACCAAAGTGGATAGTGAACCAACGAAACTAAGAGATACAAGGGACGTCACAGGACAACAAAGGAACATACGCTGTGGTGCCAGCTTCAAGGTGACATGTGTTTCGATGGTGGAACTGAATTGGATATTTGGATGCAAGCAAGTGTATTTGAGCTTCAGTGGATAATAACCGGAGGCAAGTGTTGGAAAGGAACTATGGAACTAAATGAATCTATCAATGAAACGTAACGGCCAGGAGCAAAGGATAGTGGAATAGAAAGAGGCTAGGTGGCAAGGTGAATAATGTTGCAGGTATAAACATATTTAACTGTGTACACGTTAGATAGACGTTATCTCGGTGGACGGGAACTGATCTATAGTGACACTATATTATATTGTTTAATCTGAGACACCAAATTATAACGGTGTTAAAGTTTTACTGGAGCCACGTCCTTATTTCCATTATCGAGTTCGTTCTGTTTGGTGTTACAGTTTCTACTAGCTAAATTAAAATGTTGGTTGTGGATTCTCAATAAGTTATAGGATGGATCAACAGCTTAGCATATGGTGACCTACTGGTGATGTCAGATGATGACATGGAAGAACTAGCCAGAGAAATCAACACCAGCATCCAGAGGGCTCAGATCAAAGGTGAATGGCTAGACAGCTACTTGCTGCCGCTGCCAAAACCAAACAAAGACCATTCCAGAATAAGCAGCTACAGAATCATTACGATGCAGAACACTGCTGGCAAGCTACTGGAGAAAATTTTAGCACACAGACTTGCTTGTGACCTGGAACAACTCCGCTGCTTCCCGCCCACACTTGGAGGTTACAGACATAACAAAGAGTCATTGCTGTGTCAAGGTCTCACATCCGAGGTTGCGACGCGTTGTCTGTACCAACGCCAGACAACATAACAACACGCAACCCTGAGTGATGTTAAACACTGCAGAGAGAACGCGGCGTCTTCGACGACGCCCGGATAAGCAGCCAAGCACAGCAATTGAGCGAAGCTGAAACGACCGCTGGTCAGTAGTATGTTAGCTGGTATTTGATTAGCATTTCTGGATTGTGGTGCTGGATTGACCCCAATCCAGCTGGATTGGGGTTAGGGGTTAGGGGTTAGGGGTTAGGGGTTAGGGTTAGGGGTTAGGGTTAGGGTTAGGGGTTAGGGTTAGGGGTTAGGGGTTAGGGTGTTAGGGGTTAGGGTTAGGGTTAGGGGTTAGGGGTTAGGGTTAGGGTTAGGGTTAGGGTTTAGGGGTTAGGGTTAGGGTTTCTGTGTGCTCCTAATTATAATTTCTGGATTGACCTCGCTGGATTGTCCCCAATCCAGCTTGGGACCAAGGCGGTTTGGGTAGGGTGGGTATCTAAGTCATATGTAAGGGTTGATACATCTAAGAAAAGACATGTTTCTAAGGGTAGATAACTGAGTTTGTGTATAATATTTTAACTAATTTTAAAAAATAAAATAAAAATAAAAGACAAGCAGAGGCGAGCGGGGGCGGTCGGCAGGCGCAGGAGCAAGCGCGACGGCTCGGTCGCGTGGAGCGGGTCGAATCCAGTTAAACAGTGTCTTGTAGTAACCACTTGGCCAGTCATCGAGAACTGCCCACTAGTCTGGTCATTAACGAGTGAAAGTGATGGGGTTAGGTGGGTCGAACCCTCGAGCCGCGCCGGGTGTCATATGAAAATTGTAATAAGTAAAAGGGTAATTATGGCATGTTTATGACCTGTAGTGTGACGTACTGGCGTATACACTATCATCAAGTAGAGTACACCTCTTCAAATGAAAACCTTAAAAATGTAAAGATTGCCGGTAGTAACAGCTATAGTGGGTGTGGCCTAGTGTTATTCGTTGTTAAGGAGTGGGTGAGCGGAGAAGTAGCTAAAGAAGTGCTGCTGGACATTTCAAAGGGATGGGCGAGTGGCGAAGTGGCTAAGTAAATGCGTCGGTTCCTTGCTAAGAGACAGAGGAGTTGCTAGATAAAGGCTCCAGGTCGTTGTCAAGGGGTTGGTGAGTGTGCAAATAGCTAAATAACTGCTTCTGATCCTTGTTAAGAGGTGGGCGAGGGGCGGATTGGTTGGATAATTACGCCTGTTCCTTGGTAAGAGCCAGGGTGATCGAGTGGAGAAGTGGGTAAATATAGGCATGGAGGTATACCACCGACACATTCAACGCATAATTTCGGCGTCGGTCGTCAGAAGACCAAGGATATTTTCATTATATGTATATTGTAAAGGGGTCGACTGTTTGTTATAACGGGGTTACTATTATCTATAGTGGCTGGGCCTTAAATACTATCAGCATACCGGTTACAGCTCTTCAAATGAAAACTTTGAAAGTGTAAAGATGGCCGATGGTTTTAGTGTGTATGACTTTGTGATATTCGTTGTTAAGGGGTGGGGTGAGGGGATGATTAACTAGATAAACGCTTCCGAACACTATCATTGGGTTCGAATCCCAGTGGGGTGGTCTAGTGGTAGAAGAAATATTGATAATATTTGGTTACTTAGTTGTGATTTCGAGCTCGGTTGTTATTAACCCGGTTATGTTTAGAAAAGTAGAGGTGGTGTGCTGGTTGCGGAGTATGTTTAGGGGGTACCCCAGACACCGTGGAAGTGACAGGTTCGAATCTCGGAACTTTGTCGTGGGTAAGATTTCCAGTCATCAAGGTGTGGGTGTCGTCGCGGCCACAAGTCCCACCGCTGATGAAAAACACAGGCAGCAGATTTCACCTTTGTACCTAGCGAGTCACAAAATATAAGCTAACTTAACATTCAGAATATGACCTCAACAGGTGTTGCCAAAAATCAATACGCATCTTCATAACGGCTAATCCAGGGGATTATCATCCTCGTAATGACCAAGTCAGGTTAATAATATTTCTTATATCTCCGCCATTGCAAATAGTTCGCGATATTAATAAAGGTTCATATAAAGGTTGGAAGGGGATTAAGAGATTAACACCTATTGTCGGGACATCCAATAATAATCAATAACACTACCCTCGATTTTTCTCATAATTGCCGATTGGGGATTATGGGCTAGGTGTATGTGTCCTTATTTAGTTAAAACAGGTGGTATGAGTAGGAGATATCACAAACAGTATCAGCATGTGCCACTCTGATCTTAAATATCAGTAGTTCGTTATTCTTGTGACATTGAAAACGCTCGTGGTGTGAAGACGGATGGTGTACTATGTTATTGGGCGGTGTATATAGATTGACCAGTATGTGAAGTTGATAAGGTCACCCCTGTCAGCGCATCGTAGCTGTGTTGTGAATTGTCGCCTATTACATCCGGATGTGAAAATAACCAAAAATAGTTCACATCAACTCAATAGACATGCCTCTATATATCTGCACTGCGAACATTGGCTAGAGTCTACTTTAGGAAAGTATCGTGTATCTGTGTATACGGGTTTACCACTGCTTATAGATGTGTGTAGTATTATTGGAAAGCGGCCGTTATGTATACATTATCAGAGTATGTTGCCTTACAGAACTGGTATCGTGTCTATGTGTCTACCATGTTGCATGTTTTGTTCTGTTGCCTTGTAATCTTTGGAGGGAGTTTCATGCGGTTGTCTAGTGAATTAAAAAACGATGTCTCAGAATCCACAACGCCACTAGCAGTAGATGCTTTTCAACTTGTCTGCTCACTGACCTCGCTTCACAGTCATACAAAAGTACAGGGTCTATGTAGTACTTAAACACTCCTTTTATTTCTCATTACGGTTGTCAACTTTATATTAGTCAGTATGTTTTCAATTTGCAAAAGACAACCTTCATCACAGCGATTCTTGTTCCAACGCTTTAAAGCCACCTCCTATCAGACATTTTTTTTCTTTCCTTTTATGCTCACGGCTACCGTTTCCCCATTTCAAGCTCCATGCCTCTACTCGTATGTATTAGTGTGGTAGAAGTAAACCAACATCTCACAAGATAGACATGTATTACCACAATGTATATGGACCTGTGGGAAACGGCTACATCCGGCAAAGAGGGGCGTTGTATCTGTCACATGCGTATGGATACAGCCGAGACACGTGGTTAAGAGGGATACTACAGAAAAAAAAACAACGGTATTATGTTGGCGATCGAACCAGGGGACCTAACTTGTGATTCACCATGTAGGGAATGATTCTGCCCCCTCGTCAACAGGGCGTCGGAGGTTTAAAAGGGTGTTCATTCTCTCGATTTTCTATGTCTGAGTCGTCATAGGGTCACCAAGTAACAGTAAAGAACACGAAACTACTACTACCAAGGCCTCTATAAACCACAAGGCAGTTTCGAATATAGTATACATAAATATAATCAAGTCAACCCAGTATTCAACTAATCCGTTCTCATAGACATAGAGGAGAGATGTGAGCACCGAGGCCAGTTGGAGGAGGTGTACCTTTTACTTAACAGCTATCGGGTCATACACCGACGAGTGGTTAGATATTTTTATCACCTGTATAATATTACCCGTGAACACAACAAGCTTCCCCGGATCAGTCTTAGGCTTCTCATATAACATGACATATCACGTACCCGCTGGCCTGACTAGCGAAGTTATCGCGAATCAGAGCAGACATTTACACTTTCATTTACTCTTCTGTCTGGCCAAAGAGGTCTTTGCATCTTTCCCCAGAAACCTATTTCCAATGCCAATATATGATTTTCAATGTGTCGTCTCATTGCCACATTTCACAGCCAGACAAAAGTACAGGTTCTATGTTCCACTCCAACAGACAAATAAGGAAAAATGTTAGCCAAATTATTAAAATGTTGGCCAAATATAGAAATATATCGACCAGACGTATAAAATATAGTAAAATTTGTTAGCCAAACTGATAAAACTCGTGGTCAAAATAAGAAATATCTCAACCAAGCGTATAAGAAATAGGAAAAAGGCTAGTCAAACTAAGGAAAATGGTGGCCAAATACAGAAATATCTCGACCAACTTATAAAATGTAGGAAAAATTGTTAGCCAAACTGACAAAACAGTTGGTCAAAATAAGAAACGTCTCGACTAACATTATAAAAAGTAGGAAAAATGGTAACCAAATTAATTAAAAAAGGTGACCAAAATAGGAAATATCTCGACCAAACTTATGAAAAAGTAGGAAAATTGTTCGTCAAATGTGATAAATATTGGGCAAGTAGGAAATCATGTTAGCCAAATAGGAAAAATATCGATCAAACTTATAGATGTCTTGTCCAAACTTATAAAATGTATGAACATTTGTTAGCCAAAGGTGAAAAATATTGGCCAAGTAAAGAAATATCTCATCCGAATTTATAACAAGTAAGAAAACATGCTAGTAAAATCAAGAAATATGTCGACTGAAGTTATACAATAGGCGAAACGATGGACAAACTTATAAAGACGTCGACCTTTATAAGAAAATGTATTACCCAAATTAGGAAAAAATATTGACCAAGTTTTGAAATATCTCGACCAAACTTACAAAAAAGTAGGAAAATATGTCGACTAAGTAGGAACATTTGTTAGCCAAAGATGAAAAATATTGGTCAAGTAAAGAAATATCGCATCCAAACTTTTAAAATGTAGGAAACTTTATTAACCAAATGTGAAAAATATTGTCCAAGTAAAGACATGTTTCAACTAATCTTATAAATATATCGTCCAAACTTATAAACATTAGGAAAATGTGTTAACCAAATGGGAAAAATATTGGCCAAGTGGAGAAATATCTCAACCATACTTATGAAAAAGAGGAAAATGTGTTAACCTAATGAGAAAAATATCGCCCAATTGAAGAAAAAAGTTACACAAAACTTATAAAACTTAGGAAAATGTGTTAACCTAATGAGAAAAATATCGCCCAAGTGAAGAAAAAAGTTACACAAAACTTATAAAACTTAGGAAAATGTGTTAACCTAATGAGAAAAATATCGCCCAATTGAAGAAAAAAGTTACACAAAACTTATAAAACTTAGGGAAATGTGTTAACCTATTGAGAAACATATAGCCCAATTGAAGAAAAAAGTTACACAAAACTTATAAAACTTAGGAAAATGTGTTAACCTAATGAGAAAAATATCGCCCAATTGAAGAAAAAAGTTACACAAAACTTATAAAAATGTGTTAACCTAATGAGAAAAATATTGAACAAGTAAAGAAAAACGTACACCAAACTTCTGAAAAGTAAGAAAATTTGTTAACCAAAAGGGAAAAATATATGGGCTAAACTATGAAATATGATGACCGAAGTAAGAAAATGTGTTAACCAAATGGGGAAAAATGTTGGCCAAAACATGAAACATCTCGACCAAACTTATAAATATCTCGTGTTAACTTATAAAAAAGTAGGAACAAATATTGCTTCTGTAGTTATGTCAAACGTGTCTTGAACTTTTATCTGAACAGACATTTCACAAGACATAATCATCAACGTCAACACTTTCCCTCTTTTACATTACCGAAAGCTCCAACTTATCAGTCCAGAGTATCCACTAAAGAAGCACTTATGCATACTAATCACCCAGATCTTCACACTCTTGGTTTTTTCTTTTCTAATACAAAGTGTCTCTGTCTTTCATAGATAGCTTCACAACTTTTCTATGTAGCACCACTAACAACTCCAAACCTTCGTTGCACATGAGCTCTAATGAAACAGTCATAACAACATTTATGGCAATGCAATCTGTGGCTCCACCTGGGATAGTTTCAATATCATCTGAGTATTCGTCAGCAAAGAGCCACTTCCCATGGCTGACATCTTCAACTTTCTATACCACAATGTCTGCTACACTAACCTTCCATTGGTCCATCTTTCAACAATACAAAGAGTGTTCTCGAAGTCTAGCTAACATAGCATTGCTTACTTTGTCCACCTCTATCACACTTTGTCATTTCACAGCTGCAATAGCGGCAAGTCTGCAACCAACCAACAGTGTCTGTTATTAAGTCGACCTTTCTTAAAGCCACGTCTGCCTTATTGAGCCCTTGAATACCCTCTACCACATCGTCTAACCGACTTTCAACGTTTCATACCAAATAACATTAACATTCTCTTTGATTACAGAACAGCTGATTTTCTGCTGACTAGGCAGATTTTCCAACCTCGTGGAGATAAATCATATGCCCCCTAACCTACTAGGCGCTATTCTAGACAACGAATATGGTCATCGACCAGCACCCCTAGGCAGAACTTGAAAAAACAACAACAGAGCTTGGGTTATTGAGACGAATGAGTTGCATTCCTTGGACTACCAGAGTGACATCAAACACAACAAACACTTTCTTACTAACCCTAACCCTAAGTATACATCATCTAATCCTAACCCTAACCCTAACCCTAACCCTAACTATACAACAAACTCTTTCTTAAGAGACATAGATACAAACCAGTGTTAGAAATGAAAAAGTTAAATTTATGTGATTACATTTTAATTAAAATTTAAAACTAATAAATCGCAATATTATTGCGCAAGATGTAAGTTTGATATGTGTCCTATACCTAGCCTATACCTATACTTACCCTATATATGTATATTAAGTGAAGCGAGCAATAATATTGCGATTTATTAGTTTTAAATTTTAATTAAAATGTAATCACATAAATTTAACTTTTTCATTTCTAACACTGGTTTGTATCTATGTCTCTTAAGAAAGAGTTTGTTGTATAGTTAGGGTTAGGGTTAGGGTTAGGGTTAGGATTAGATGATGTATACTTAGGGTTAGGGTTAGTAAGAAAGTGTTTGTTGTGTTTGATGTCACTCTGGTAGTCCAAGGAATGCAACTCATTCGTCTCAATAACCCAAGCTCTGTTGTTGTTTTTTCAAGTTCTGCCTAGGGGTGCTGGTCGATGACCATATTCGTTGTCTAGAATAGCGCCTAGTAGGTTAGGGGGCATATGATTTATCTCCACGAGGTTGGAAAATCTGCCTAGTCAGCAGAAAATCAGCTGTTCTGTAATCAAAGAGAATGTTAATGTTATTTGGTATGAAACGTTGAAAGTCGGTTAGACGATGTGGTAGAGGGTATTCAAGGGCTCAATAAGGCAGACGTGGCTTTAAGAAAGGTCGACTTAATAACAGACACTGTTGGTTGGTTGCAGACTTGCCGCTATTGCAGCTGTGAAATGACAAAGTGTGATAGAGGTGGACAAAGTAAGCAATGTTATGTTAGCTAGACTTCGAGAACACTCTTTGTATTGTTGAAAGATGGACCAATGGAAGGTTAGTGTAGCAGACATTGTGGTATAGAAAGTTGAAGATGTCAGCCATGGGAAGTGGCTCTTTGCTGACGAATACTCAGATGATATTGAAACTATCCCAGGTGGAGCCACAGATTGCATTGCCATAAATGTTGTTATGACTGTTTCATTAGAGCTCATGTGCAACGAAGGTTTGGAGTTGTTAGTGGTGCTACATAGAAAAGTTGTGAAGCTATCTATGAAAGACAGAGACACTTTGTGTTAGAAAAGAAAAAACCAAGAGTAAAAAGAGCTGGGTGATTAGTATGCATAAGTGCTTCTTTAGTGGATACTCTGGACTGATAAGTTGGAGCTTTCGGTAATGTAAAAGAGGGAAAGTGTTGACGTTGATGATTATGTCTTGTGAAATGTCTGTTCAGATAAAAGTTCAAGACACGTTTGACATAACTACAGAAGCAATATTTGTTCCTACTTTTTTATAAGTTTACACGAGATATTTATAAGTTTGGTCGAGATGTTTCATGTTTTGGCCAACATTTTCCCCCTTTTGGTTAACAAATTTTCTTACTTTTCAGAAGTTTGGTGTACGTTTTTCTTTACTTGATCAATATTTTTCTCATTAGGTTAACACATTTCCCTAAGTTTTATAAGTTTTGTGTAACTTTTTTTCTTCAATTGGGCGATATGTTTCTCATTAGGTGAACACATTTTCCTAAGTTTTATAAGTTTTGTGTAACTTTTTTCTTCAATTGGGCGATATTTTTTCTCATTAGGTTAACACATTTTCCTAAGTTTTATAAGTTTTGTGTAACTTTTTTCTTCACTTGGGCGATATTTTTCTCATTAGGTTAACACATTTTCCTAAGTTTTATAAGTTTTGTGTAACTTTTTTCTTCAATTGGGCGATATTTTTCTCATTAGGTTAACACATTTTCCTAAGTTTTATAAGTTTTGTGTAACTTTTTTCTTCACTTGGGCGATATTTTTCTCATTAGGTTAACACATTTTCCTCCTTTTCATAAGTATGGTTGAGATATTTCTCCACTTGGCCAATATTTTTCCCATTTGGTTAACACATTTTTCCTAATGTTTATAAGTTTGGACGACATATTTATAAGATTAGTTGAAACATGTCTTTACTTGGACAATATTTTTCACATTTGGTTAATAAAGTTTCCTACATTTTAAAAGTTTGGATGCGATATTTCTTTACTTGACCAATATTTTTCATCTTTGGCTAACAAATGTTCCTACTTAGTCGACATATTTTCCTACTTTTTTGTAAGTTTGGTCGAGATATTTCAAAACTTGGTCAATATTTTTTCCTAATTTGGGTAATACATTTTCTTATAAAGGTCGACAGTCTTTATAAGTTTGTCCATCGTTTCGCCTATTGTATAACTTCAGTCGACATATTTCTTGATTTTACTAGCATGTTTTCTTACTTGTTATAAATTCGGATGAGATATTTCTTTACTTGGCCAATATTTTTCACCTTTGGCTAACAAATGTTCATACATTTTATAAGTTTGGACAAGACATCTATAAGTTTGATCGATATTTTTCCTATTTGGCTAACATGATTTCCTACTTGCCCAATATTTATCACATTTGACGAACAATTTTCCTACTTTTTCATAAGTTTGGTCGAGATATTTCCTATTTTGGTCACCTTTTTTAATTAATTTGGTTACCATTTTTCCTACTTTTTATAATGTTAGTCGAGACGTTTCTTATTTTGACCAACTGTTTTGTCAGTTTGGCTAACAATTTTTCCTACATTTTATAAGTTGGTCGAGATATTTCTGTATTTGGCCACCATTTTCCTTAGTTTGACTAGCCTTTTTCCTATTTCTTATACGCTTGGTTGAGATATTTCTTATTTTGACCACTAGTTTTATCAGTTTGGCTAACAAATTTTACTATATTTTATACGTCTGGTCGATATATTTCTATATTTGGCCAACATTTTAATAATTTGGCTAACATTTTTCCTTATTTGTCTGTTGGAGTGGAACATAGAACCTGTACTTTTGTCTGGCTGTGAAATGTGGCAATGAGACGACACATTGAAAATCATATATTGGCATTGGAAATAGGTTTCTGGGGAAAGATGCAAAGACCTCTTTGGCCAGACAGAAGAGTAAATGAAAGTGTAAATGTCTGCTCTGATTCGCGATAACTTCGCTAGTCAGGCCAGCGGGTACGTGATATGTCATGTTATATGAGAAGCCTAAGACTGATCCGGGGAAGCTTGTTGTGTTCACGGGTAATATTATACAGGTGATAAAAATATCTAAACACTCGTCGGTGTATGACCCGATAGCTGTTAAGTAAAAGGTACACCTCCTCCAACTGGCCTCGGTGCTCACATCTCTCCTCTATGTCTATGAGAACGGATTAGTTGAATACTGGGTTGACTTGATTATATTTATGTATACTATATTCGAAACTGCCTTGTGGTTTATAGAGGCCTTGGTAGTAGTAGTTTCGTGTTCTTTACTGTTACTTGGTGACCCTATGACGACTCAGACATAGAAAATCGAGAGAATGAACACCCTTTTAAACCTCCGACGCCCTGTTGACGAGGGGGCAGAATCATTCCCTACATGGTGAATCACAAGTTAGGTCCCCTGGTTCAACAACCAAAAGAATACCGTTTTTTTCCTCTGTACTACCCCTCTTAACCACGTGTCTCAGTTGTACCCTTACGCAGGTGACAGGATGCAACCATTACCCACATGTCCATATACAGTGTGATAATATACGTCTATCTTGTGAGTTATCGGTTTACTTATACCACGCTAATGCATACGAGTAGAGACATGGAGCTTGAAATGGAGAAACGGTAGCCAAGAGACTACAAGGACAGAAGAAAAAAATGTCTGATGGGAGGTGGCTTTAAAGCGTTAGAACAAGAATCGGTGTGATGAATGTTGTCTTTTGCAAGTTGGAAAACATACTGACTAATATAAAGTTGTCAACTGTAATGAGTGCTTGAGTACTACATAGACCCTGTACTTTTGTATGACTGTGAAGCGAGGTCAGTGAGCAGACAAGTTGAAAAGCATCTACTGCTAGTGGCGTTGTGGATTCTGAGACATCGTTTTTTAATTCACTAGACAACCGCATGAAACTCCCTCCAAAGATTACAAGGCAACAGAACAAAACATGCAACATGGTAGACACATAGACACGATACCAGTTCTGTAAGGCAACATACTCTGATAATGTATACATAACGGCCGCTTTCCAATAATACTACACACATCTATAAGCAGTGGTAAACCCGTATACACAGATACACGATACTTTCCTAAAGTAGACTCTAGCCAAGTTCGCAGTGCAGATATATAGAGGCATGTCTATTGAGTTGATGTGAACTATTTTTGGTTATTTTCACATCCCGGATGTAATAGGCGACAATTCACAACACAGCTACGATGCGCTGACAGGGGTGACCTTATCAACTTCACATACTGGTCAATCTATATACACCGCCCAATAACATAGTACACCATCCGTCTTCACACCACGAGCGTTTTCAATGTCACAAGAATAACGAACTACTGATATTTAAGATCAGAGTGGCACATGCTGATACTGTTTGTGATATCTCCTACTCAAACCACCTGTTTTAACTGCATAAGGACACATACACCTAGCCCATAATCCCCAATCGGCAATTATGAGAAAAATCGAGGGTAGTGTTATTAATTATTATTGGATGGCCCGACAATAGGTGTTAATCTCTTAATCCCCTTCCAACCTTTATATGAACCTTTATTAATATCGCGAACTATTTGCAATGGCGGAGATATAAGAAATATTATTAACCTGACTTGGTCATTACGAGGATGATAATCCCCTGGATTAGCCGTTATGAAGATGCGTATTGATTTTTTGCAACACCTGTTGAGGTCATATTCTGAATGTTAAGTTAGCTTATATTTTGTGCCGCCTAGGTACAAAGGTGAAATCTGCTGCCTGTGTTTTTCATCAGCGGTGGGACTTGTGGCCGCGACGACACCCACACCTTGATGACTGGAAATCTTACCCACGACAAAGTTCCGAGATTCGAACCTGTCACTTCCACGGTGTCTGGGGTACCCCCTAAACATACTCCGCAACCAGCACACCACCTCTACTTTTCTAAACATAACCGGGTTAATAACAACCGAGCTCGAAATCACAACTAAGTAACCAAATATTATCAATATTTCTTCTACCACTAGACCACCCCACTGGGATTCGAACCCAATGATAGTGTTCGGAAGCGTTTATCTAGTTAATCATCCCCTCACCCCACCCCTTAACAACGAATATCACAAAGTCATACACACTAAAACCATCGGCCATCTTTACACTTTCAAAGTTTTCATTTGAAGAGCTGTAACCGGTATGCTGATAGTATTTAAGGCCCAGCCACTATAGATAATAGTAACCCCGTTATAACTAAACAGTCGACCCCTTTACAATATACATATAATGAAAATATCCTAGGTCTTCTGACGACCGACGCCGAAATTATGCGTTGAATGTGTCGGTGGTATACCTCCATGCCTATATTTACCCACTTCTCCACTCGATCACCCTGGCTCTTACCAAGGAACAGGCGTAATTATCAACCAATCCGCCCCTCGCCCACCTCTTAACAAGGATCAGAAGCAGTTATTTAGCTATTTGCACACTCACCAACCCCTTGACAACGACCTGGAGCCTTTATCTAGCAACTCCTCTGTCTCTTAGCAAGGAACCGACGCATTTACTTAGCCACTTCGCCACTCGCCCATCCCTTTGAAATGTCCAGCAGCACTTCTTTAGCTACTTCTCCGCTCACCCACTCCTTAACAACGAATAACACTAGGCCACACCCACTATAGCTGTTACTACCGGCAATCTTTACATTTTAAGGTTTTCATTTGAAGAGGTGTACTCTACTTGATGATAGTGTATACGCCAGTACGTCACACTACAGGTCATAAACATGCCATAATTACCCTTTTACTTATTACAATTTTCATATGACACCCGGCGCGGCTCGAGGGTTCGACCCACCTAACCCCATCACTTTCACTCGTTAATGACCAGACTAGTGGGCAGTTCTCGATGACTGGCCAAGTGGTTACTACAAGACACTGTTTAACTGGATTCGACCCGCTCCACGCGACCGAGCCGTCGCGCTTGCTCCTGCGCCTGCCGACCGCCCCCGCTCGCCTCTGCTTGTCTTTTATTTTTATTTTATTTTTTAAAATTAGTTAAAATATTATACACAAACTCAGTTATCTACCCTTAGAAACATGTCTTTTCTTAGATGTATCAACCCTTACATATGACTTAGATACCCACCCTACCCAAACCGCCTTGGTCCCAAGCTGGATTGGGGACAATCCAGCGAGGTCAATCCAGAAATTATAAATTAGGAGCACACAGAAACCCTAACCCTAACCCCTAAACCCTAACCCTAACCCTAACCCTAACCCCTAACCCCTAACCCTAACCCTAACCCCTAACACCCTAACCCCTAACCCCTAATCCCTAACCCCTAACCCTAACCCTAACCCCTAACCCTAACCCCTAACCCCTAACCCTAACCCCTAACCCCAATCCAGCTGGATTGGGGTCAATCCAGCACCACAATCCAGAAATGCTAATCAAATACCAGCTAACATACTACTCTGGTCAGCAGTACACCCCGTGAACCTTGCAGGGGTCACACCAGCTGACGTGTGCGTGTAGCGTGTAGGACGCCAGAACTGGCAGACGGGCTTAGGTGGTTGAATGAACAGGTCGCATGGGTATGCGAGGAGTGTTTGAATCTGCATTGAGAGCTAGCCTGTACGACAGTGGGAGACTGGTTCGAACGCTTGAATAGTTTGACTTGTAAGTGAGATGTTTATTGTTTGCATGTATTATTATGTATTGTAGTGATATTGTTCATGCTGTAATGATTGCTATGGATTGTCAGTGTGCGATGTTTGTGCGATAATAAATGCCGCACGTAAATAAAGCTTGTGAATAATACTTTCGGATATTCACTTCGTGTGATTTGATAGTTTGATATTGCTTCACACTTGCCAGAAAACGAGCTACTTATCTTGCTCTATGCAAGATTCTGACAAGTGCGAACGTGGTGGCTTTCGTCCGGGTTGTGAACCAAATGCGAACTTGTAAATTTTTTTGTCCGAGTTTGAAGCGAATGTGAACATGCCGATAGAAGTGTGCAAGTCATAAATTAAGGTAAAGTAACAATTAGATAGAGTTGATTTAATTAAATTATAAGTGTGAAGATATTATTTGAAGCCAACCGAGGCGTCTTCAGACTTATCACTAAATTCAACAAATTGTGTACCTAACATCCAAAATGGCGGCCGTGCCCTTGAATGTCATTGAGTAGGGTTAATGTGAGCGTGAAAGTTGTTGATTGTGGTAACGACTAACAATAATACTTGACAGCATACAAACCTTTACAGACTTCAGTGACATTACACACACCATACATTTACAAACGTTCTAATTTCGTTTAGTTTAAAAAGTACAGGTATTTTTGTGTCAACTTTACCTGAGTCTGGTGAACTTCAAAAATTTGTTGTGCGTCAACCCGAAAGACGTTCCAGTGTGATTTCGAGCACCACTGAACAGCACATTACCCAAGGATTACTTGAGTATAAAATTTTTTCATCTCTCTTTATACTTTCGTTAGTCTGGCTTTAGACATTAACTGTGCTATAAATATTTGTAACTTACTAACATCATAAGTAATTTTGTTTATATTTATTCCATCATACCTATTGTTCATCATGTCTTCTTTAAACGATTTCATCGAAATGGGTTTAAAAATGAATATGTCTGGTGAGGGATTGAGAACATGGAGTGAAAGTAAATATACAGAATATCTTTTGAAACAAGAGCAAATTAGTGAGAGGGATGAGAGAGCGGCCGAAAGGGCATTACAACTTCAACAGGCACAAGCAGAAGCTGCTCTAAAGCAATCAGAAGCTGCGCTGAAAAGTAAAGAGGCAGAATCAGAAACTGCTTTAAAGCTTCAACAAGCACAATCAGAAGCTGCTTTAAAGCTTCAACAAGCACAATCAGAAGCTGCTTTAAAGCTTCAACAAGCACAATCAGAAGCTGCTCTAAAACAGTCAGAAGCTGCAGTGAGACAAGCTGAGATCTTGACCCAAAGTAAGAAAGAAGAGCAAGAAACACAAATAAAAATTGAACAGCTAAAAGCTGAATGTTCTAAAGATAAAATGAATAGAGAAACAGACAAAGATCAACCTCATAAGAAGTACCAAGGTCTGATCAGAAGTTACAACACAGGTGATTGCATAGCAGCATTCACTCAAAATTTTGAATTTGTAATGGATCATTACAAAATTCCACAACCTGATTGGGGGATAGTATATGTAAGAAGTCTTTCTGGGGAACCTCTTAAAGTCATAGAGTCGATCCCAAATGACCTGAAAGAAGATTATTTTTACATTAAAGCAAAAATTATGTCACATTTTTTGCTAGATGAATCAGGTTATAGAGAACAGTTTAGGAAGTTGTCTCCTAAGCCAACACACACGTTCTCTGATTACATCTCAGAAATTCAAAATATTTTTTCTAAATGGCTGTCAGCAGCTAAAGTAAATGGAATTTATGACAAATTAGTTGATCTTATGTTGAGAGATAAAATTATCGCATCTCTCCCACCCCCCTTTTCTAAATTTTTGTTGGAATGTCAGTGTGAAAGTGTTCAACAGATTGAAAGTCGTGGCTCTGGTTATTTTGCAGCCAATAAGCATTGTTTCTCTAGTAGTCTGACTAGCACAGACTTTGTAGCAGCAGCTGCATATGGCAAATATCAGGCAGGGTCAAATAACGAACAAAGACCTTATAAACAAGCTGCAGAGAAATTATATCAGTGCAGATATTGCAACTATACACACAATGAGCATGATATGTGCAACCAACATCCTGGGTACACTGCTTACTTGCATAATTACATTTCTAAGCAAGATAAAGAAAGGAAGAACTACAAAAAACTTACAAAATGTTATCTTTGTAAGGCTTTTGGTCACTGGCGTAAGGATTGTAAAGGCAAGTCAATGACCAAAAAGGCTAATGCAGCCATGTTTGACAGTTCTTCGTCAGAAGATGAAAGTGTACAAAATCACCCAGTAAACTCAGCACACTCCATTGAGGTGTTCCATCAGGAAAAATGTACCATTTGTGATCAATTTCATGAGGATGGCGTGTTAACATGCGGCCATTCTATACCTGTTACCAGTGAGGAGGCCAATTCTGTAGTAAACTCCAAAGGTAAACTAAACATCCACCAGGGGTATGTTAATGGTAGAGCTGCCACAGTTTTACGTGATAGCGGTAGTACTCTCATTGGTGTAAAGAGAGATTTCATTTTACCATCACAATATAGTGGTAAATATGTCACATGCAGGACATTCTCAGGAAACATAGAGAAATATCCACTTGCATGGGCATATATAACTACACCATTCCTTACAGGAAAGGTTAAATGCGCAGCATTAACCAATCCTTGCTTCGATATTATAATTGGAAACCTTCATGAAGTGAATGACATACCACATGACAGCAGTACATCAACTGTCAGTTGTAATATTGATACTACCATTTCACCTTCATCACCAATCACCATTCATGATGTATTACCACCTGTAAATGAATGTACAAATACCAACCTGGCTACGCCAGAACATACATGTAATTGTGTGAATGTAACATCGATGTGTGATGAGAATGATCGTTGTAATGTAGTAAATGCAGTAACTAGATCTACTGCACAGATGCAAGATCGAATCGATCAAACAGAGGCTTTACAACGAGTAAGTCCAGTTGTAACATCTCCTGAGACAACTAGGGAGACGTTTATAACATCTCAGAAAGCCGATCGATCTCTGCAAAAGTATTTTAAACTTGTAGGCCAAAAGCCAAGAGTAGCAAAGAATGCTCAATGGTACTTTGCTCTCAAGAACGGAATTCTAACACGGTATTACACCAAAGGTTCCAGCACTATAGAACAAACATTGCTACCGTTAGAAAACCGCAAACAAGCATTGAATCTAGCTCATGACATACCCTTTGCAGGACACATGGCGTATGCTAAAACTAGAGCAAGGTTACTTACTCAATTTTATTGGCCAAAGTTTTGCAACGATACCAAACAGTATTGCAGATCGTGTGACATCTGTCAAAAGCTTGTCAAAAAGGGTAAACACCCACAAGCTGAATTGCAAGTTACTGATTTGGCTAGTAGACCGTTTGAAAAGATCTCGGTCGATATAGTTGGTCCTCTGAACCATGTAACATCTAAAGGTAATAGGTACATTGTAACACTCATTGATCTATGTACTCGTTGGCCAGAAGCGATTCCAATGAAGATCATAACTTCCAAAGACATCATGGAAGTGTTCTTTCATATTTTTGCGAGGGTAGGATTCCCTGATACCATCCTTTCAGATCGGGGTAGCCAGTTTATTTCCTCGGCTACACAAGCCTTTACAAAAATGTTGGGTGTTAAACAATGCTTCAACAGTCCATACCACCCACATTCGACCGGTATAGTGGAAAAGATTAATGGCGATATGAAACATATGCTCTCTAAGGTAACCCAAGAACATCCTGAAGATTGGGATACTTATCTGCCTGCAATTTTGTTTGCATATAGGGAAGTGCCCCATTCCAGCACTGGGTTCTCACCATTCGAAATGTTATATGGTGCACAACCACGCGGCCCATTATCTCTGTATGAATCTATGTTGATTGAAAGTACAACTTTGTCTATACCCATTTCACCATATGAACATGTAACATCATTGCGTGATAGAATTATGAAATCATGTATGTTAGCTAAAGAAGCTCTAAAAAAATCAGGAGCTATTTACCGACAATATGCTAACAGAGGAAATAGAACTATTACACTGACGCCAGGACAGGACGTTCTTCTTCTTTTGCCAAGTGATAGACATCTCCTAACTGACTCATGGCAAGGACCGTTCAAAGTGCTACGACAAATTTCGACGGTAGATTACGAGATTGCAGTTAGGGACAAATATAAAATTTTCCATATTAACATGCTCAAACCATATCACCACAGGCAAGACGAACAAGTAGAAACTGCAGCAAGCACCTCCATAGTGGAGCAGACGGATGACAACGGCACTGACGAGATACCGACACCAGTTCTTGACACGACGACCAACTTACAGGACATTAAGGTAAATCCTAAACTGACGCAGACACAGACTGACAGTTGCAGACAACTAATACAAAAATACAGGACGATCTTTTCTGACATCACAGGACAGACAGATTTAGTGCAACACCAAATCATCTTAACATCTGATGTTCCTATTAAGTGTAGACCATATTCCATCCCTATACACTATAAAGAAAAACTTCATCAAGAAATCATTGATTTAGAAGCAAATCATATCATTCGACGTTCACAATCTCATTTCTGTTCACCAATAGTTTTAGTACGCAAAAAGGACAACACTATTAGACTTTGTGTGGACTATCGTAAACTCAACAGCATTACACAGTTGGATTTAGAACCGATGAGCAACTGTGAAGACATCTTGACTGAACTATCTGACTCACGTTATTTTACTAAACTTGACATGACAAAAGGCTACTGGCAGATAGCTGTACATCCTGATAGTATACATCTGACTGCATTTGCCACACCGTGGGGTTTATACGAATGGTGTAAACTACCTTTCGGATTAGTCAATGCACCAGCTACCTTCGTCAGAATGACAAGAATTCTTTTGACAGACATTGCTAACATCATTTGGTACATGGACGACATTTGCATACATATACACAAAGGACATGACAGAGCACATAACAGCACTACAGCAGACATTTGACAGGATAAGACATCATGGACTGACTGTAAAACCTTCCAAAGTTGATATAGCCTTTCAGGAAATTTCATTTTTGGGCTATAAGATCTCAAATTACTTTATATCAGCTGACGATAACATCATGTCCAGAATTTTGAAATTGTCGCATCCGACAACTAAGAAACAGTTGCGAAGTGTGCTAAACTATTATAGACAGTTTATTCCTCATTTTGCTGAATTGACCAAATGTTTCACTGATCTACTAACAAATAAACATCCCAACGTGATTGTAAACATTGAATGTTTAAGGCCATCATTTAATAAGATTCTATCATATTTTTCTAAATCACCTATTCTGAAATTGCCAAATTTGAATATTACTTTTAGATTAAGATGTGATGCGAGCTCCGTAGCCATTGGAGGTGTGCTTCTCCAAGAACACGACCAAATCTTGTACCCAGTATACTACGTCTCTCGAAAACTGAACACCAGCGAACGAAATTACAGTACACCGGAACTCGAGGCTCTTGCCATGGTATTTTCGGTACGTAAACTTTCTAGGTTTTTGTTAGGCAAACATTTCATTATTGAAACAGATAATAGTCCGCTGACAATTGTTACCAGAGGAACGCCAAGTAACAGCAAGGTGGCAAGATGGTCCCTTCTTCTGTAGGACTATAGCTATGAGATTAACCATATAAAGGGTTCACAAAACTGTCTTGCAGACCTTTTGTCGAGACGTCCATACAACGAACCTAATACCCAGTCGACACCAGAGCACAGTGCAGAGGGTGTATAAAACTGCAACGTAGATAGTGCTCAGTACCACAGCCAAGTGTGACAATGTGTCAGTAACGCTGTGTACACCATTGTGATGGGGAAGATTGTATCTCCCAATGTATATAACTTATGTACATATTGTGATTCTTATTATTATCATGCGAATGAATGCGTGTATAATTGTGAGATATGGGAAAGAATGGAATCAGTATTATGTAAACTAATGTGTTGTATAACTGTGAGATATGAGAAAGAATGCAATTATTATTGTAAATACATAAATATTATAACAACCAGACACTACAGAGAAGTGTCGCGGGACAACACTACAGGATCCAGGAAGTTACCAAGCCACTACAACGTGAGGTAATCCTAAAGTATCCAGACCGAGGTGTCCAAGACGTTTTAACAAGGTACGAAAGATGACTGCGACAGTACAATCCGAGCAGAAGGCGGAAGAGACGATCCAACAGCTGATAGTAACAACTACTACTCCGTTTATATAAGATCCATCCAGAACGGACCAACGTTGTATGAATGACACCACAACACATGTAATAGTACAGCTGTATACTTCCGATTTTTTGCATATTAATATTAAAAGTTAGCAGACTACGCTAAAAAGTATATAAATATATGACAATTGTATTAAAATGTGATTTAAAATATTTCCATATACGGAATTGTATATGTCGATTGTTATAAGATGTAATCTCAGCATCGTAACTTGATTGCTTCTTTACAAACGTGACTTTTTGTGCACATTTGTCAATAAGGATCAAATTATGACACTAAGAAATAAATTTGCAGGGGTAATTTATGTCTTGTAAACGACGATAAATTATTGTTCCTAAATTTTTTGTATAATAACCAGGGGACATTACTCTAATTTGTTGGTGATATGTAAATATGTATTGTAACCATTAACATGTGTGCTTGATAAATAACATGTCAATGTAACGTCGTTTAGATATGGACAGTATATTGCCAAAACTGTTGACCTTCATTAGAAACTCTAAACAGAGGTCTGATGATGGAGCTATCTCAGAGGGAGATGCTCACGGCTTGACCTGATTATTTTAGTATTTTTGTTCTTGGTTGTGAGGTAGGGGCCAGTTTAGCCGATACCTACCGGACTAGCTGGGTCACAGCGAGGTAATGCCCATTAAATAGATTGTACTTGACTGTTGTACTTCATAGTGCAACATAATTGGTGTATACATATTGTTTACTATTCACCTGTATATATTTATTATAATTGTTAAAGTATAATGTTCGACTTTGACATGTTTAATAACACCTAGATATATATTGTACATGAAAGGAAATCCTTTCATGAAAAAGGGGTGTGGAGAGTGTCAAGGTCTCACATCCGAGGTTGCGACGCGTTGTCTGTACCAACGCCAGACAACATAACAACACGCAACCCTGAGTGATGTTAAACACTGCAGAGAGAACGCGGCGTCTTCGACGACGCCCGGATAAGCAGCCAAGCACAGCAATTGAGCGAAGCTGAAACGACCGCTGGTCAGCAGTACACCCCGTGAACCTTGCAGGGGTCACACCAGCTGACGTGAGCGTGTAGCGTGTAGGACGCCAGAACTGGCAGACGGGCTTAGGTGGTTGAATGAACAGGTCGCATGGGTATGCGAGGAGTGTTTGAATCTGCATTGAGAGCTAGCCTGTACGACAGTGGGAGACTGGTTCGAACGCTTGAATAGTTTGACTTGTAAGTGAGATGTTTATTGTTTGCATGTATTATTATGTATTGTAGTGATATTGTTCATGCTGTAATGATTGCTATGGATTGTCAGTGTGCGATGTTTGTGCGATAATAAATGCCGCGCGTAAATAAAGCTTGTGAATAATACTTTCGGATATTCACTTCGTGTGATTTGATAGTTTGATATTGCTTCACACTTGCCAGAAAACGAGCTACTTATCTTGCTCTACGCAAGACTCTGACAGCTGAATGCGGCGGTCTTTGCTCATGATGTTTACGAAGGATTTCAGGTCAGAGAAGAGACATGTGCGGACGCCATAGACTTAAAGGACGCATCTACCAAGCGCAGACCTCTACTGCAACCATAGATTAATCTTAGACAATTTACATATAAACTTAAAGAAAGTCAAATATACAAATAGAAACGCAAAATTTGATCTACAGGCACTGAAGAGTGAGGAGATAAAAGTAAATTCAACGTAGAGGTAACCATCTTCAACTTTCCACGCCACAATGTCTTTAATTGTTCCCTCTCTCAAAAATACACGGGTTTTTCTCGAAGTCTAGCTAAAAAACATTTCTTACGGTGTCAACAACTAGCTGACTTTAGCATTTCACATCCGCAATAACAGTAAGTCTGCAACCAACCAACAGTGTCTGTTATGAAGTCGGACTTTCTTAAAACCACGTCTGCCTTATTGAGCCCTTGAATACCATTATATTACCATCTATCACATCTTCTAACCGACGTTCAACATTTCATACCAAACAACACTAACATTCTCTTTGATTACAGAACAGCCGATTTTCTGCTGGCTAGGCAGATTTTCCAACTTAATGGAGATAAAGCATCTGTCCCCCTAACCTACTACGCGAAATTCTAGACAACGAATATGGTCATCGGCCATCACCGCTACGAATAACTTGGAAAAAACAAAAACAAACAGAGATGGGGTTCCTGAGACAAATGATTTTGAATTCCTTGGACTACCAGACTAACTAACGATGATCGCATAAGAAAAACCCAATGAAAATAGAGCATTATATACCTCACACACAACAAACTCTTTCTTACGAGAAAGATAACTTACAACAGATTCGATGCGTTGTCCGATATGGCAATGCAATATTATTTCAAGACGTCAGTGACCAATTGAAAATATAAAAGAAATCAGTCAAGAAGCTGCACTAACAACAATAATAATCCCAAAAATAAAGATAATAGGGCGCAAGAAATGGATGATGGAAGACATCTTAAAACTCATGGAAATAAGAAGAAATAACAAAAATAACAAGGAAATATACGAAGAGATTCACAGGAAAATTAGGAAGCTACTGCTATGCTATGCTATCCACGACTCTGGTGATCGAGTGAAATGGCGAATCATGACCGCCCACGCTTTCCGGCATGGCACATGATTGATTGATTGACTGCTATGCAAAGAGGCAAAAGAAACATGGCTTGACGAAAATTGCAAGGAAATTGAAAACCAGCACAACACCCAGAATACCAAATTAATGCACACAAGAATTAATGACATCACTAACAAAAGAACAGACACATCAACAGGTTGCCTAAAAACCAAAGATGGCAAAGTCATAATAGAATAAGATCAGATTTTACATGCGTGGTCAGATTATGTGAAAGACCTTTATGATGATACAAGACAAGAACAATATGATCATCAGAATAATAATGAAGGACCATCAATTTTGTTTGTCGGGGTGTTTTTCTTTTAGATATCTAGCAATTCCGCGGAGCCGATCTCCCTGGCGAAGGTGTTAACGATTTTCTCCGTAATCCCGTATATCCACGTGTGGGGAAACAGCTGCGCGAGATTCGGTAGGGAATCGGGTCGCGTTGGTTACTTACAGGGGTATCTGAGATTGTCGCTCAGTAAGCAATGCAAAATACTGTGCGTAATCTTGCAAAGACATCAACAACAGCGGTAAAATGCTGTTGTTGACAGCGATGTAAATAGGATATGCGAAAAAAAAAATTCCGCAGAATGCTTGAACATAAGTGTAGTGATCAATCAAGGCATTACTATCATGTTATTATGATATTTGAAATATTCTCTAAGCAAACGTAATTGCACCAGCATTTAGCAGAGAGAGAGAGAGAGAGAGAGAGAGAGAGAGAGAGAGAGAGAGAGAGAGAGAGAGAGAGAGAGAGAGAGAGAGAGAGAGAGAGAGAGAGAGAGGAGAGGAAGAGTGGGGGGGGGGGAACTATTTGTAATATTTGTCACCATAAGCCCCATAAGCTTGCACGGCCTTTCGCCAGTGCGAAAATAAGTGCATGCAGGCCTTGATTGTGCCAGACCAGGTTTTGTCCTACTCACTTCGCCTATTAATCGTCATCTCTCTCATTCCTATCACCTAGATCAGGGGTCACCAAACTACGGCCCGCGGGCCGGATCCGGCCCGCGACGTCATTTCATCCGGCCCGCCGTCGGTACTCGAACTTGCTTGATATAACTATGAAACACGAGACGTTGTGATACAATTTAAATGTAAATATTATGTTTAGAATAATAGGAGATCTTCACACGTGCGGAGACCTCCTGGCTGCACTAGGTTGTTTATTTAGGTGGCCCTATTTATAAATTTTGCGAACCTTATTATGAGATATATTCTATTACCAAATGAAGCCGCCTGCCGCGACTCTACAAGAGTATGGAGTAGCATATCCCTTGATACCCTGGTAAAAAATGTATAGGATGCTGGGATGTTGTGTTGGCGTGCCTATAACAGCCCAGTAAAGCCATGTTCCCGCCTCTTTGGCCTTGGGAACAACTTAGGCCGAAGAGATGCTGATGTCTAATTTTCAGCAGAGGGTTTGAACTTAAACCCCTGAGCCACTACCAAGTAGATGGGCGAACATGCCCCAGGCACGGCCGAGCGTAGCCACTGTTTTTCCAGACCGCAGTTGAGAGGGTAGACAGGCCCTGTGAAGATCCAAAAGATCCAAGAGGATCTTGATTGTGGATTGACGATTATCTGCTGTGGGCTGAGTTTTGAACGAACCTTCATAGTTTAAATAGAAATATAGGAATATAATAGCTATGTCTGTGCCTGAGAACAATAATGGAGGGATATATGCCTGGGAAGAGAGAAAGAGGACAGCCAAAGAGAAGATGGGTGCAGGATGTGGCGGATGATCTCCAGATGGATGTATCTGAAGCGGGAAATCTTGCTTATGATCGAGAGGTTTTCCGGAAGGTTGGGAGCGAGGTTCTTTAAAAGACATGCTACTGAATGAATGACCTTTGTTCCATATTATTGTCTGATAATTGCTGGTGTTGTGTATCAGACAACAGTTACAGTGTTGGATGATTATCCATGCTGTGATGAGGATCACTGGTACTGTGTTAGATGACTACCCATGATGTGATGGAAGATCACTGGTACTGTGTTGGATGACTACCCAAGCTGTAATGGAATATCAATGGTACTGTAAAGGATGGGAGGTCAGGTCTTAGTCAGATATGACTGAGCTACCGTATAACAGTAGACGGTACTACCTGGTTTCTGTTAGCGCCGAACGTTGGGCGGCGCTTACCAAACCCGACACCCCACATTGTGCCAACGGCTTCGGGCGGAAGAGCGCAATTGGGAGGGTACAAGCCTTACCCTGGTGCGAGGAAATGCAAGCTAAAGACAAAATTGTCATGGCAGGGCAGACCAGGCCCTAAGCCTTGGTTGGCAGCTGGTCTAGGATCGAAGCTCCGACAGGCGGACAGTTAGAGCATTGCTTTGCTGATCCGGCAGCTTCTGCAGCTTGTCTTGTTCCAGATGTAGGGGTGTTACCTTTCCTCTGGAGTGAACTAGGCAGGCCGAGAGAGGGATCATGCTGCATGGGCAACACACGATCTCTATATTTTAGCCCGGGCTTTGTGCTATGGAGAGGCAATAACTCCATCCCTGGTCTTAAAACTGCCGTAGGGGTTTACGGCACTGCGGATCATAAGAGGCAGGACTGGTTTGCGGCCAACAGCGAGACTCTGCAGCCCTTGATTGATAAGAAGAAGAAAGCTCTCTTAAGAAACAAGGAAAGACCAACGCGTAACACTCTGAGTGAGCTAAGGCAAGCTAGGAAGGATGTGCAAAAGGCTGCCAGGCAGTGTGCAAATGATTATTGGATCAAGTTATGTGAGTCCATTCAAATCGCAAGTGATAAGGGAGACATAAGAAGCATGTATGAAGGAATAAAGAAAGCTTGTGGTCCAGTGATCAAAAGAAGTGCACCATTGAAAACCTTGACTGGAGAAGTCATCACTGATAAGAAACAGCAGATGGACAGATGGGTAGAGCACTATTTGGAGCTTTACTCAAGTGAGACCAAACTAGCGGATGATGCCCTCAACGCCATAGAGGCTCTACCAACTCTTGACCACCTGGACACACTTCCCACCATAACAGAAGTTAAGTGTGCTATAAATGAACTTGCATCTGGCAAGGCTCCAGGTAAGGATGGGATTCCAATAGAGGTTATCAGGAGTGGGCAAGACACACTCACTATACAGATCCACCAGCTAATAGAGCTATGCTGGCGTGAAGGACAAGTCCCACAGGATTTCAAAGATTCAAGCATCATAACACTGTACAAGAACAAGGGCGATCGGAGCGACTGCAACAACTATAGGGGTATCTCACTTCTGTGTATTGTTGGAAAAGTATTTGCCAGAATTGTTCTGCGCAGACTTCAAGTCCTAGGAGATCAAGTCTACCCCGAATCACAGTGTGGCTTTCGACAGAACCGGTCTACCACTGATATGATATTCTCATTGCGACAAATGCAAGAAAAATGCCGTGAACAGAATCAACCACTGTTTATTGCCTTCATCGACCTCACAAAGGCATTTGATTTGGTCAGTCGTGAGGGTCTGTTCAAGGCACTAAAGAAGATTGGCTGCCCACCAACTCTTCTGTCCATTGTGGAATCGTTCCACACAGGCATGAAGGGTATAATCAAGTTTGATGGTGCAACTTCTGAAGAATTTGAAATCAAGAGTGGAGTTAAGCAAGGTTGTGTACTAGCTCCCACCCTCTTTGGAATATACTTTTCACTTCTACTGAAATATGCATTTCGTGATCAGGATGGTGGTATATACATTCACTCACGCTCAGATGGCGGCCTCTACAATGCTCAGAGATTGAAGGCTAAGACCAAAATTAGGAGGGTACTGATCAGAGAGTTGCTTTTTGCAGATGATGCTGCAGTTACGACCCACTCTGAGGAAGAATTGCAATGTCTACTATCTGCATTCTCCAATGCTTGTTCTGAATTTGGTTTAACAATTAGCAAAAAGAAGACACAGATTATGTCACAAGGTGCACATGGGGTACCATCAATCTTTATTGACGACGCCGAACTAGAGATAGTAGACCATTTTACATATCTAGGATCAGTGGTAAATAGCAAATTATCCCTAGATCAGGAAATCAACATCCGGATTGGTAAGGCAGCAACAACAATGAACAGGTTAAGAAAAAGAGTCTGGGAGAACAGGAAGCTTACTGCCAAAACAAAAGTCCTTGTCTATCAAGCCTGTGTCCTTAGTACTCTTCTCTATGGCAGTGAAACCTGGACAACTTACTCACACCAAGAGAACAATTTAAACAGCTTTCATATGCGGTGTCTGCGAAGAATTCTTGGTATTAAGTGGCAAGACAAAATCACAAATACTGAAGTATTGGAAAGATCAGGTTGTGTGACAGTTTATTCCATGCTCAGTCTTCGTAGACTTAGATGGATAGGACATCTTAGGAGGATGGATGATGGTAGAATACCAAAGGATATCTTTTTTGGTGAATTACAGATGGGTAAGAGATCTCAGGGTCGGCCTCTACTACGATACAAAGATGTGTGTAAGCGGGACATGATTGATACAGGCATTGATAATGCACATTGGGAGCAAGTCGCCGCTGAACGTGTTGCATGGAGGGCAAATATCAGAAATGGAATAAAGTCAAAGGAGAAAATTATTGCAGAAAAGTCACACACCAAGCGTTTGAGACGTAAGATGGTGCATGATGGTGGAAATGGCCACGTGTTCACATGCACCCACTGTGAACGGACATTTACAGCGCAAATTGGCCTTATCAGTCACACTCGCTACCGCCATAGTTAAAAGTTATTATGCCTTTTTAAAGCACAAACTATCGTCTGTCAAGACAGCAAGGTGCCAATGAATGTAAAGGATGATCATGTGTATGTTTATTCATGGGGATGCCTATTTTGTCATTGCATCTAATCATGAATTTTATATATTAGGCATTGGCATTATTAATCAGATGTTGTTGTATCTTTATAATTACATTATTCTGATTCCCTGTACACTGACCTGAATTTCTGCTGATATCTCTAAATCGTTGTTTTTTCTTGTTAGCAGTAGAGATAGAATGAGATTCTCATTGTCTTCTTATTCCTCTCTTCTTCTACGGTCCATAAACAGTCGGCGTTGTGCTATTATCTCTATCATCTCTGTGCGGTTACACAAAGGTACCTATAAACTGTATATGTACCTTTGATGAGCTGTAGCTTCACCAGTGACCCCTAGTCCTCTGCTTTTCTTGTGTTTCAATAGGATTTTAATTATGTTTCTAATGTAATGTCTTTTTCATTTTCAGATCCCGTGTACTTCACCCTTAATTATGGCTAGTAGGAAAAGAAAAGTGGACGCCGAGTGAGGAGTAAAGTACTTCTTTGTGGAAACAAAGGACCAGAAAACCAGCTGCGTAATATGCAGCGAAAGTGTTGCCGTTTTGAAAGAGTACAATCTTCAGCGTCACTACGAAACAAAACATCCATCAACATATTAAAAGTTTTCTGGAAAATTACGCTCTGGGAAATATGAGACCATTAAACGTGGTTTTGAAACGCAAAGAAATCTCTTCACGAGAAAATTTGCTGAAAATGAATCTGTCACTCGTACAAGTTACAAAACAGTGCATAAGATGGCAGAACGAGGAAAACCGTTTACTGATGGCAACGTCATTAAAGAGTGTGTGTGATCGAAGCAGCAAATGACTTGTGTCCTGAGAAAGCCGATTTGTTTGGAACTATCAGCCTTTCGGCAAGTTCAGTTGTGCGGAGAACAGAAGAACTTGGAGAGAACATAGTGCTATAGATACGCGAGACAGCTAAGAACTTATAGTGTTCTCTGGCACTGGATGAGTCAATTGATCTCTCGAGTACGTCACAACTTCTCGTGTTCATTTGTGGTGTCAATTTGGACTTTCAGATAACGGAAGAGTTGGCGTCCGTTTGCAGCATGCATGGAACAACAACTGGGAAAGTCATTTTCGTGGAAGTGCAAACAATTTTCCAAGACTATAACCTTCGGTGGAATCAGCTTCGAGGTGTTACAGTTGATGAGGGAAAAAAACATGACTGGAGTGAGGAAGGGTCTGTTGGGGCAGATCAGGACTCATTTGGAAGATTTGCAAATTCCGGGCGCTCTGTTCATACACTGCATCGTACATCAGCAAGTACTCTGTGGGAAAGATTTAGATATTTCTTGTGTACTGAAACCAGTAGTTTCTGCTGTGAACTTCATTCGGGAACATGCACTCATTCACCGTCAGTTCTAGGCTTTTCTTGAAGAAATTGATTCTGAATTCTGTGACTTGCCTTATCACATATCAGTCAGGTGGCTCAGCTGCGGTAAAGTCCTGCTTCGTTTTTACAAGCTCCGAAACGAAATAGATGTTTTCCTCACTGAAAAAGATAAAGCTGATTCACAGCTGTCAGATCCTACCTGGCTGTCAAAGTTGTCAATTTTGGTCGATATGAATGAACTGAACTTGAAACTTCAGGGAAAAGATTACCTCGTCTGTGATCTCTACAGAACCATCAAAGGATTTCGAAGAAAGCTGTCATTGTTGGAAGCACAACTGGAAGGAGAAAACCTTTCTCATTTTCACTGTTTCAAAGAGTTTGGAGAGATTTTCAGATCTTGACAGATTTGAGAGTGACATCCTTCTGTTCCAGAATCCGTTTGATTGTAACCTTAATGGTGTGCCAATTGAACTACAGTTGGAGCTCATTGAGAAGGAAGTACCGCTGCTTACCTGATGTTGAGTTTCCGAAACTTAAGAAATTTGCCGCTGGTATGACATCATTGTTTGGAACAACATATGTCTGTGAGCTAACATTTTCAAAAAGGAAGTCTGTGAAGTCACCACATCGAATGAGATTGACTGATGAACATTTGAAAGCAATTCTCTTGATTGGATGCAGCAATTCCAAACCAAACATTGATGGTATTTTGAAAGCCACACGTCAGTTTCACAAAACTCACTATCCTCTTTTGCTGCTTAGTTTGTGAGATTCGGATATGTGCACAATATGTCTGATGTAACTATCTTTTTGCTAACGTCGCCTTCTTTGATAACTTTGTTTAGTAAATAAATATAAATATGTTGGTTGTCTTTGTTTGTTTGTTTGTTTGTTTGTTTGTGTGCATTGCACGCCCTTTCCATGATTAACTTAGTTTTTCGTATTTTTCCCCAGAGCTTTCGTTCTAGCTTGAAATTATTGTTAAAGTTAGTTGTATATTCTTTACAGGACGTTTACAGTCAACACCAGCATTGTTTGCTGTTGTTGATGTCTTGGCAAGTTTACGTTCAGTAGTTTACCATTGCTTTTCGAACGACCGGCACCCATAACATAGCGTAAAAACCAGCGCAACGTTGTCTGCTGCCAAATCGCTCGCAGCTGTATTTCGAACGTGGGTATACGGGATTACGAACCGCGTCCGTAAGATCTTCGCCACGGAGACCGGCGCAAGTATTGTACAGAATGAGTATCCGGCCCGCGCTCGTCATTTTGTCAGTTATCCGGCCCGCGCTCGTCATTTTGTCAGTTATCCGGCCCGCCGTGAAAAAAGTTTGGTGACCCCTGCCCTAGTCCATACTTGCCCACTATGCATCCGTCCTGTTGATTTCCAACTTTGGCATTCAAGTCACCCATTATGATAGTTACTTCAGAATTCTTGCATTTCTTGAAGGCTTTCTCTAAATCACTATAAAATTCATCGATGCTGTCATCACTACTGTCTGCTGTTGGTGCATAAACTTGTATGACGTTGACATCAAAAGGTCTTCCACTCAACTTCACCAGGAACACTCAGTCTGATACAGTCCAATATCCTTTGATCGATTTTTCTCTCTCTGTATCCATTATAATTGCTACTCCTCGCTGTTGTTTCTCTCCATCAGAATAGATTATTCTATATTCCTTATATGTCATAATGCCCATTCCTGTCCATCTGGTCTCACGTACACCTAACAGGTTAATATTTAATCTTCTCATTTCATTCTTAATGTTATCAAATTTCCCATCCCCACTCATAGTTCTTACATTCCAAGTTCCTACTTTCAATGTTGATATTCTTTTGCACTCAGTCTCCTGATGACGGTCTGGAGTCACCTGGTGCACATGACTACCCCTACCGGGCGAGGCTGCTCCTATGGAGCACCCATTTACGTCGTTTCTCTGATTATCGATAAGACTTCAGTACATGATATTCTTGGCATCTGTAAAGAAGGTAGTTTGCCATTGCTTTCCTTCCTAGCAGTGACCATACTGGTCGATGACCGTAGCCAATGTCTCCCAAAAAAGAGATCATCTGCCTTCCGTCGTGAAGCTGTGAGACCATAACCTACAACTATCTGTCGGCTGCTCTTCAACTTCATCCACCACCTGCACCCATGGCTTCACGTAACCCTGATCGGGAGGCTAAACGGGTACTCCACCTTGCCCAAGGGTGTCCCATAGGCTAGCGGAGGGAAGGAGGCACCCATCAAGGCATTACTATCATGTTATTATGATATTTTAAATATTCTCTAAGCAAACGTAATTGCACCAGCATTTGGGGGGGGGGGGAGAGAGAGAGAGAGAGAGAGAGAGAGAGAGAGAGAGAGAGAGAGAGAGAGAGAGAGAGAGAGAGAGAGAGAGAGAGAGAGAGAGAGAACTATTTGTTCAAATTGAATGAAATTTACAAACATAAATGACATTTCCTCTAAACGTATTTATCAACATAAACCCCATAGACTTCCAAGGTCTTTCGCCGTTAATGTAAGTAAATTTTCTTTAAATTGTGGGTGGCCTTAAGAGGCCAGTAAAAAAATGTTTTTCCCCACAGAGGGGAAATCATAATCAACCTGAAATCCTATCATTAAAAGTACAGTTTTAAGAATTAAACATAAATGTAGAATTGAAAAAGTTGATTATAAAATGTAAGTAAAAAAAGATTAAACAAATGTTGTATAAATACTTTAATAGCTTTCTTCTCACGATTGCAAAAATTGACTGCGGTATTAACTGCTTTATTTCTCAAATAAAAGTAAAAGATTTTGATGTTAGTTAGAGGTATTGTAGCTAGGTATACCATTTTCTTTTTCAAGTTCTAGTAACCTCCCTTGTAACAATATTAGATGTTTATGTCCCCCTACCAAGCGCAGACTGCTACTGCAACCATAGATTAATCTTAGGCAATTTACATATAAACTTAAAGAAAGTCAAATATACAAATAGAAACGCAAAATTTGATCTACAGGCACTGAAGAGTGAGGAGATAAAAGATAAATTCAACGTAGAGGTAAAGAACAGATTCGATGCATTGTCCGATATGGCAATGCAATATTATTTCAAGACGTCAGTGACCAATTGAAAATATAAAAGAAATCAGTCAAGAAGCTGCACTAACAACAATAATAATCCCAAAAATAAAGATTATAGGGCGCAAGAAATGGATGATGGAAGACATCTTAAAACTCATGGAAATAAGAAGAAATAACAAAAATAACAAGGAAATATACGAAGAGATTCACAGGAAAATTAGGAAGCTACTGCTATGCAAAGAGGCAAAAGAAACATGGCTTGAGGAAAATTGCAAGGAAATTGAAAACCAACACAACACCCAGAATACCAAATTAATGCACACAAGAATTAATGACATCACTAACAAAAGAACAGACACATCAACAGGTTGCCTAAAAACCAAAGATGGCAAAATCATAATAGAAAAATATCAGATTCTACCTGCGTGGTCAGAATATGTGAAAGACCTTTATGATGATACAAGACAAGAACAATATGATCATCAGAATAATAATGAAGGACCATCAATTTTGTTTGTCGGGGTGTTTTTCTTTTAGATATCTAGCAATTCCGCGGAGCCGGTCTCACTAGCGAAGGTATTAACGATTTTCTCCGTAATCCCGTATATCCACGTGTAGGGAAACAGCTGCGCGAGATTCGGTAGGGAATCGGATCACGTTGGTTACTTACAGGGGTATCTGAGATTGTCGCTCAGTAAGCAATGCAAAATACTGTGCGTAATCTTGCAAAGACATCAACAACAGCGGTAAAATGCTGTTGTTGACAGCGATGTAAATAGGATATGCGAAAAAAAAAAAATTCCGCAGAATGCTTGAACATAAGTGTAGTGATCAATCAAGGCATTACTATCATGTTATTATGATATTTGAAATATTCTCTAAGCAAACGTAATTGCACCAGCATTTAGCAGAGAGAGAGAGAGAGAGAGAGAGAGAGAGAGAGAGAGAGAGAGAGAGAGAGAGAGAGAGAGAGAGAGAGAGAGAGAGGAGGGAGGAAGAGTGGGGGGGGGGAACTATTTGTAATATTTGTCAACATAAGCCCCATAAGCTTGCACGGCCTTTCGCCAGTGCGAAAATAAGTGCATGCAGGCCTTGATTGTGCCAGACCAGGTTTTGTCCTACTCACTTCGCCTATTAATCGTCATCTCTCTCATTCCTATCACCTAGACCAGGGGTCACCAAACTACGGCCCGCGGGCCGGATCCGGCCCGCGACGTCATTTCATCCGGCCCGCCGTCGGTACTCGAACTTGCTTGATATAACTATGAAACACGAGACGTTGTGATACAATTTAAATGTAAATATTATGTTTAGAATAATAGGAGATCTTCACACGTGCGGAGACCTCCTGGCTGCACTAGGTTGTTTATTTAGGTGGCCCTATTTATAAATTTCGCGAACCTTATTATGAGATATATTCTATTACCAAATGAAGCCGCCTGCCGCGACTCTACAAGAGTATGGAGTAGCATATCCCTTGATACCCTGGTAAAAAATGTATAGGATGCTGGGATGTTGTGTTGGCGTGCCTATAACAGCCCAGTAAAGCCATGTTCCCGCCTCTTTGGCCTTGGGAACAACTTAGGCCGAAGAGATGCTGATGTCTAATTTTCAGCAGAGGGTTTGAACTTAAACCCCTGAGCCACTACCAAGTAGATGGGCGAACATGCCCCAGGCACGGCCGAGCGTAGCCACTGTTTTTCCAGACAGCAGTTGAGAGGGTAGACAGGCCCTTTGAAGATCCAAAAGATCCAAGAGGATCTTGATTGTGGATTGACGATTGTATGCTGTGGGGTGAGTTTTGAACGAACCTTCATAGTTTAAATAGGAATATAGGAATATAATAGCTATGTCTGTGCCTGAGAACAATAATGGAGGGATATATGCCTGGGAAGAGAGGAAGAGGAAGGCCAAAGAGAAGATGGGTGCAGGATGTGGCGGATGATCTCCAGATGGATGTATCTGAAGCGGGAAATCTTGCTTATGATCGAGAGGTTTTCCGGAAGGTTGTTATGGGAGCGAGGTTCTGCAAAGGACATGCTACTGAATGAATGACCTTTGTTCCATCTTGTTGTCTGATAATTGCTGGTGTTGTGTATCAGACTACAGTTACAGTGTTGGATGATTATCCATGCTGTGATGAGGATCACTGGTACTGTGTTGGATGACTACCCATGCTGTGATGGAAGATCACTGGTACTGTGTTGGATGACTACCCAAGCTGTAATGGAATATCAATGGTACTGTAAAGGATGATCATGTGTATGTTTATTCATGGGGATGCCTATTTTGTCATTGCATCTAATCATGAATTTTATATATTAGGGCATTGGCATTATTAATCAGATGTTGTTGTATCTTTATAATTACATTATTCTGATTCCCTGTACACTGACCTGAATTTCTTCTGATATCTCTAAATCGTTGTTTTTTCTTGTTAGCCGTAGAGATAGAATGAGATTCTCTTTGTCTTCTTATTCCTCTCTTCTTCTACGGCCCATGAACAGTCGGCGTTGTGCTATTATCTCTATCATCTCTGTGCGGTTACACAAAGGTACCTATAAACTGTATATGTACCTTTGATGAGCTGTAGCTTCACCAGTGACCCCTAGTCCTCTGCTTTTCTTGTGTTTCAATAGGATTTTAATTATGTTTCTAATGTAATGTCTTTTTCATTTTCAGATCCCGTGTACTTCACCCTTAATTATGGCTAGTAGGAAAAGAAAAGTGGACGCCGAGTGAGGAGTAAAGTACTTCTTTGTGGAAACAAAGGACCAGAAAACCAGCTGCGTAATATGCAGCGAAAGTGTTGCCGTTTTGAAAGAGTACAATCTTCAGCGTCACTACGAAACAAAACATCCATCAACATATTAAAAGTTTTCTGGAAAATTACGCTCTGGGAAATATGAGACCATTAAACGTGGTTTTGAAACGCAAAGAAATCTCTTCACGAGAAAATTTGCTGAAAATGAATCTGTCACTCGTACAAGTTACAAAACAGTGCATAAGATGGCAGAACGAGGAAAACCGTTTACTGATGGCAACGTCATTAAAGAGTGTGTGTGATCGAAGCAGCAAATGACTTGTGTCCTGAGAAAGCCGATTTGTTTGGAACTATCAGCCTTTCGGCAAGTTCAGTTGTGCGGAGAACAGAAGAACTTGGAGAGAACATAGTGCTACAGATACGCGAGAAAGCTAGGAACTTGTTGTAGTATTCTCTGGCGCTGGATGAGTCTATTGATCTCTCGAGTACGTCACAACTTCTCGTGTTCATTTGTGGTGTCAATTTGGACTTTCAGATAACGGAAGAGTTGGCGTCCGTTTGCAGCATACATGGAACAACAACTGGGAAAGTCATTTTCGTGGAAATGCAAACAATTTTCCAAGACTATAACCTTCGATGGAATCAGCTTCGAGGTGTTACAGTTGATGAGGGGAAAAAACATGACTGGAGTGAGGAAGGGTCTGTTGGGGCAGATCAGGACTCATTTGGAAGATTTGCAAATTCCGGGCGCTCTGTTCATACACTGCATCGTACATCAGCAAGTACTCTGTGGGAAAGATTTAGATATTTCTTGTGTACTGAAACCAGTAGTTTCTGCTGTGAACTTCATTCGGGAACATGCACTCATTCACCGTCAGTTCTAGGCTTTTCTTGAAGAAATTGATTCTGAATTCTGTGACTTGCCTTATCACATATCAGTCAGGTGGCTCAGCTGCGGTAAAGTCCTGCTTCGTTTTTACAAGCTCCGAAACGAAATAGATGTTTTCCTCATTGAAAAAGATAAAGCTTATTCACAGCTGTCAGATCCTACCTGGCTGTCAAAGTTGTCAATTTTGGTCGATATGAATGAACTGAACTTGAAACTTCAGGGAAAGGATTACCTTGTCTGTGCTCTCTACAGAACCATCAAAGGATTTCGAAGAAATCTGTCATTGTTGGAAGCACAACTGGAAGGAGAAAACCTTTCTCATTTTCACTGTTTCAAAGAGTTTGGAGAGATTTTCAGATCTTGACAGATTTGAGAGTGACATCCTTCTGTTCCAGAATCCGTTTGATTGTAACCTTAATGGTGTGCCAGTTGAATTACAGTTGGAGCTCATTGAGAAGGAAGTACCGCTGCTTACCTGATGTTGAGTTTCCGAAACTTAAGAAATTTGCCGCTGGTATGACATCATTGTTTGGAACAACATATGTCTGTGAGCTAACATTTTCAAAAAGGAAGTCTGTGAAGTCACTACATCGAATGAGATTGACTGATGAACATTTGAAAGCAATTCTCTTGATTGGATGCAGCAATTCCAAACCAAACATTGATGGTATTTTGAAAGCCACACGTCAGTTTCACAAAACTCACTATCCTCTTTTGCTGCTTAGTTTGTGAGATTCGGATATGTGCACAATATGTCTGATGTAACTATCTTTTTGCTAACGTCGCCTTCTTTGATAACTTTGTTTAGTAAATAAATATAAATATGTTGGTTGTCTTTGTTTGTTTGTTTGTTTGTTTGTGTGCATTGCACGCCCTTTCCATGATTAACTTAGTTTTTCGTCTTTTTTCCCAGAGCTTTCGTTCTAGCTTGAAATTATTGTTAAAGTTAGTTGTATATCCTTTACAGGACGTTTTCAGTCAACACCAGCATTGTTTGCTGTTGTTGATGTCTTGGCAAGTTTACGTTCAGTAGTTTACCATTGCTTTTCGAACGACCGGCACCCATAACATAGCGTAAAAACCAGCGCAACGTTGTCTGCTGCCAAATCGCTCGCAGCTGTATTTCGAACGTGGGTATACGGGATTACGAACCGCGTCCGTAAGATCTTCGCCACGGAGACCGGCGCAAGTATTGTACAGAATGAGTATCCGGCCCGCGCTCGTCATTTTGTCAGTTATCCGGCCCGCGCTCGTCATTTGTGTTATCCGGCACGGTGTGAAAAAAGTTTGGTGACCCCTGCCCTAGTCCATACTTGCCCACTATGCATCCGTCCTGTTGATTTACAACGTTGGCATTCAAGTCACCCATTACGATATTTACTTCAGAATTCTTGCATTTCTTGAAGGCTTTCTCTAAAGCACTATAAAATTGATCAATGCTGTCATCACTACTGTCTGCTGTTGGTGCATAAACTTGTATGACGTTGACATCAAAAGGTCTTCCACTCAACTTCACCAGGAACACTCTGTCTGATACAGTCCAATATCCTTTGATCGATTTTGTTATCTCTGTATCTATTATAATTGCTACTCCCCACTGTTGTTTCTCTCCATCAGAATAGATTATTCTATATTCCTCAGATGTCATAATGCCCATTCCTGTCTCACGTACACTAAACAGGTTAATATTTAATCTTCTCATTTCATTCTTAATGTTATCAAATTTCCCATCCCCACTTATAGTTCTTACATTCTAAGTTCCTACTTTCAATGTTGATATTCTTTTACACTCAGTCTCCTGATGACGGTCTGGAGTCACCTGGTGCACATGACTACCCCTACCGGGCGAGGCTGCTCCTATGGAGCACCCATTTACGTCGTTTCTCTGATTATCGATAAGACTTCAGTACATGATATTCTTGGCATCTGTAAAGAAGGTAGTTTGCCATTGCTTTCCTTCCTAGCAGTGACCATACTGGTCGATGACCGTAGCCAAGGTCTCCCAAAAAAAGAGATCATCTGCCTTCCGTCGTGAAGCTGTGGAGACCATAACCTACAACTATCTGTCGGCTGCTCTTCAACTTCATCCACCATCAAGACCCATGGTTTCACGTAACCCTGATCGGGAGGCTAAACGGGTACTCCACATTGCCCAAGGGTGCCCCATAGGCTAGCGGAGGGAAGGAGGCACCCATCAAGGCATTACTATGATGTTATTATGATATTTTAAATATTCTCTAAGCAAACGTAATTGCATCAGCATTTGTGGGGGTTGGGGGGGGGGGGGTGGGGAGAGAGAGAGAAAGAGAGAGAGAGAAGAGAGAAGAGAGAGAGAGAGAGAGAGAGAGAGAGAGAGAGAGAGAGAGAAAGAGAGAGAGAGAGAGAGAGAGAGAGAACTATTTGTTCAAATTGAATGAAATTTACAAACATAAATGACATTTGCTCTAAATGTATTTATCAACATAAACCCCATAAACTTCCAAGGTCTTTCGCCGTTAATGTAAGTAAATTTTCTTTAAATTGTGGGTGGCCTTAAGAGGCCAGTAAAAAATGTTGTTTCCCTACAGAGGGGAAATTCTTAACTTAGGAACAGTATGCTATCATTAAAAGTACAGTTTTAACTATTAAACATACATGCAGAATTGAAAAAGTTGATTAGTAAAATGTAAGTAAAAAAAAGATTAAACAGTATTTTTTCCAAATAGTTTAAAAGCCTTCCTCTTCCATTTGCAAAATGTGACTGTGATATTAACTGCTTTATTTCTCAAATAAAAATAAAAGATTTTAATGTTAGATAGGGGTATTGTAGCTAGGTATACCATTTTCTTTTTCAAGTACTAGTAACCTCCCTTGTAATGATATTAGATGTGTATGTCCCCCTACCAAAATCTTAGGCAATTTACATATAAACTTAAAGAAAGTCAAATATACAAATAGGAACGCAAAATTTGATCTACAGGCACTGAAGAGTGAGGAGATAAAAGTAAATTCAAAGTAGAGATAAAGAACAGATTCGTTGCATTGTCCGATATGGCAATGCAATATTATTTCAAGACGTCAGTGACCAATTGAAAATATAAAAGAAATCAGTCAAGAAGCTGCACTAACAACAATAATAATCCAAAAAATAAAGATAATAGGGCGCAAGAAATGGATGATGGAAGACATCTTAAAACTCATGGAAATAAGAAGAAATAACAAAAATAACAAGGAAATATACGAAGAGATTCACAGGAAAATTAGGAAGCTACTGCTATGCAAAGAGGCAAAAGAAACATGACTTAATGAAAATTGCAAGGAAATTGAAAACCAACACAACACCCAGAATACCAAATTAATGCACACAAGAATTAATGACATCACTAACAAAAGAACAGACACATCAACAGGTTGCCTAAAAACCAAAGATGGCAAAATCATAATAGAAAAAGTATCAGATTCTACATGCGTGGTCAGAATATGTGAAAGACCTTTATGATGATACAAGACAAGAACAATATGATCATCAGAATAATAATGAAGGACCATCAATTTTGTTTGTCGGGGTGTTTTTCTTTTAGATATCTAGCAATTCCGCTGAGCCGGTCTCCCTGGCGAAGGTATTAACGATTTTCTCCGTAATCCCGTATATCCACGTGTGGGGAAACAGCTGCGCGAGATTCGGTAGAGAATCGGGTCGCGTTGGTTACTTACAGGGGTATCTGAGATTGTCGCTCAGTAAGCAATGCAAAATACTGTGCGTAATCTTGCAAAGACATCAACAACAGCGGTAAAATGCTGTTGTTGACAGCGATGTAAATAGGATATGCGAAAAAAATTCGGCAGAATGCTTGAACATAAGTGTAGTGATCAATCAAGGCATTACTATCATGTTATTATGACATTTGAAATATTCTCTAAGCAAACTTGATTGCACCAGCATTTAGCAGAGAGAGAGAGAGAGAGAGAGAGAGAGAGAGAGAGAGAGAGAGAGAGAGAGAGAGAGAGAGAGAAGAGAGAGAGAGAGAGAGAGAGAAAGAGAGAGAGAGAGAGAGGAGAGAGGAAGAGTGGGGGGGGGGAACTATTTGTAATATTTGTCAACATAAGCTCCATAAGCTTGCATGGCCTTTCGCCAGTGCGAAAATAAGTGCATACAGGCCTTGATTGTGCCAGACCAGGTTTTGTCCTATTCATTTCGCCTATTAATCGTCATCTCTCTCATTCCTATCACCTAGATCAGGGGTCACCAAACTACGGCCCGCGGGCCAGATCCGGCCCGCGACGTAATTTCATCTGGCCCGCCGTCGGTACTCGAACTTGCTTGATATAATTATGAAACACGAGACGTTGTGATACAATTTAAATGTAAATATTATGTTTAGAATAATAGGAGATCTTCACACGTGCGGAGACTTCCTGGCTGCACTAGGTTGTTTATTTAGGTGGCCCTATTTATAAATTTTGCGAACCTTATTATGAGATATATTCTATTACCAAATCAAGCCGCAGGTCGCATATACCTTGATACCCTGGTAAAAAATGTATAGGATGCTGGGATGTTGTGTTGGCGTGCCTATAACAGCCCAGTAAAGCCATGTTTCCGCCTCTTTGGCCTTTGGAACAACTTAGGACGAAGAGATGCTGATGTCTAATTTTCAGCAGAGGGTTTGAACTTAAACCCCTGAGCCACTACCAAGTAGATGGGCGAACATGCCCCAGGCACGGCCGAGCGTAGCCACCGTTTTCCAGACCGCAGTTGAGAGGGGAGACAGGCCCTGTGAAGATCCAAAAGATCCAAGAGGATCTTGATTGTGAATTGACGATTATCTGCTCTGGGGTGAGTTTTGAACGAACCTTCATAGTTTAAATAGGAATATAGGAATATAATAGCTATGTTTGTGGCTGAGAACAATAATGTAGGGATATATGCATGGGAAGAGAGGAAGAGGAAGGCCAAAGAGAAGATGGATGCAGGATATGGCGGATGATCTCCAGATGGATGTATCTGAAGCGGGAAATCTTGCTTATGATCGAGAGGTTTTCCAGAAAGTTGTTATGGGATCGAGATTCTGCAAAGGACATGCTACTGAATGAATGACCTTTGTTCCATCTTGTTGTCTGATAATTGCTGGTGTTGTGTATCAGACTACAGTTACAGTGTTGGATGATTATCCATGCTGTGATGAGGATCACTGGTACTGTGTTGGATGATTACCCATGCTGTGATGGAAGATCACCGGTACTGTGTTGGATGACTACCCTAGCTGTGTTGGAAGATCACTGGTATTGTGAAGAATGATCATGTGTATGTTTATTCATGGGGATGCCTATTTTGTCATTGCATCTAATCATGAATTTTATATATCAGGGCATTGACATTATTAATCAGATGCCTATTTTGTCATTGCATCTAATCATGAATTTTATATATCAGGGCATTGGCATTATTAATCAGATGTTGTTGTATCTTTATAATTACATTATTCTGAGTCCCAAGATGGCAAGACACGATTCCAGACACTGAAGTCCTAGAAAGAGCATCCATGCCCAGTATCCACATCCTACTGATGAAGAATCAGATTCGCTGGGCTGGTCACTTGACTCGCATGCCAGATCACAGGCTCCCTAAACGAATTTTTTACAGCGAACTGCGTTGTGGTAAACGCTCCCAAGGTGGCCAGAGGAAACACTTTAAAGACACTCTGAAAAGTTCACTGAAGGCTTTTGGAATTTGTCAAAGACTTAGCAGTTAACTCTAAGCTAATAATAGAGAGCTAAAATAGCTCTAAGCTAATAAGAGCTGAAATAGAACATAGTAATAGGGCAAGTGACGTAATAAGATAGGAGACCAGACAAGAGAGACACTATCGCTATAAATAGCGATAACGGGACACCTTTGTGTCAACAAGAAGGGCGACGAGTGCATACGAGCGTAGTTGCCCAAAAGACTGGGAGAACGAGTGCACGAGGCTAGACCGAGTAACGCTGGTCAGCACAGCCAGGGCCCAGCACGTAAACCAAGGAACGCACGCTGAGCTAATTGCTGGTGGCTGAGCACACCACGCTCAGCGAGCTCAGACAGACTTCAGACGGCTTAGACGTGTATCCGCTAGGGATACTTTGCGTTTATTAAAGGACAGTATTATAGTTATATAGTCTAGCTTAGCTTCAATAGATACAATGTATACATCATCTCCTCATTCCATTTTATCGTCATCACATTCTATGTTAAATACCGTGATGGTATTCCGCTCATGGAGCTATTGTTGATCAGCTCCAAATAAACATGTATCCTTTTACAGATAATGCGAGTTGTCACTTCGTGTAGTGTAAAAGAAGGGAATCCTTGTACGCCTGTCGCAAGTGGGTTGCTGACAGAATTCATCATGACACCTGGGAGGCTGCAGCCAGAGACCGAAATCATTACGCAAGGGAGGACAGAAAAACCACTGCAAGAAATCCTCCTCCAGAAACGTCAAGCATTCCTTGCCCACATTGTCAAAGAACATTTCGAGCTAAAATAGGCCTTATCAGCCATCTTAGAACCAATGGCTCTATACCTTCAACCCCACTGGATTTAATGAATGGTCATCATCATTCTTGATGGACAAACAACAATTCTGATTCCCTGTAAATTGACCTGAATTTCTTCTGATATCTCTAAATCGTTGTTTTTTCTTGTTAGCCGTAGAGATAAAATGAGATTCTCTTTGTCTTATTATTTCTCTCTTCTTCTACGGCCCATGACCAGTCGGATTATCTCTATTATCTCTATCATCTCTTTGCGGTTACACAAAGGTACCTATAAACTGTATATGTACCTTTGATGAGCTGTAGCTTCACCAGTGACCCGTAGTCCTCTGCTTTTCTTTTGTTTCAATAGGATTTTAATTATGTTTCTAATGTAATGTCTTTTTCATTTTCAGATCCCGTGTAATTCACCCTTAATTATGGCTAGTAGGAAAAGAAAAGTGGACGCCAAGTGAGGAGTAAAGTACTTCTTTGTGGAAACAAAGGACCAGAAAACCAGCTGCGTAGCAGCTAAAGTGTTGCCATTTTGAAATAGTAAATCTTCAGCGTCACTACGAAACAAAACATCCATCAACATATTAAAAGTTTTCTGGAAAATTACGCTCTGGGAAATATAAGACCATTAAACGTGGTTTTGAAACGCAAAGAAATCTCTTCACGAGAAAATTTGCTGAAAATGAATCTGTCACTCGTACAAGTTACAAAACAGTGCATAAGATGGCAGAACGAGGAAAACCGTTTACTGATGGCAACGTCATTAACGAGTGTGTGTGATCGAAGCAGCAAATGACTTGTGTCCTGAGAAAGCCGATTTGTTTGGAACTATCAGCCTTTCGGCAAGTTCAGTTGTGCGGAGAACAGAAGAACTTGGAGAGAACATAGTGCTACAGATACGTGAGAAAGCTAGGAACTTGTAGTATTCTCTGGCACTGGATGAGTCAATTGATCTCTCGAGTACGTCACAACTTCTCGTGTTCATTTGTGATGTCAATTTGGACTTTCAGATAACGGAAGAGTTGGCGTTCATTTGCAGCATGCATGGAACAACAACTGAGAAAGTCATTTTCGTGGAAGTGCAAACAATTTTCCAAGACTATAACCTTCGGTGGAATCAGCTTCGAGGTGTTACAGTTGATGAGGGAAAAAACATGACTGGATTGAGGAAGGGTCTGTTGGGGCAGATCAGGACTCATTTGGAAGATTTGCAAATTCCGGGCGCTCTGTTCATACACTGCATAGTACATAAGCAAGTACTCTGTGGGAAAGATTTAGATATTTCTTGTGTACTGAAACCAGTAGCTTCTGCTGTGAACTTCATTCATGAACATGCACTCATTCACCAGTCAGTTCTAGACTTTTCTTGAAGAAATTGATTCTGAATTCTGTGACTTGCCTTATCACATTTCAGTCAGGTAGTTCAGCTGCGGTAAAGTCCTGCTTCATTTTTACAAGCTCCGAAACGAAATAGATGTTTTCCTCACTGAAAAAAATAAAGCTGATTCACAGCTGTCAGATCCTACCTAGCTGTCAATGTTGTCAATTTTGGTCTATATGAATGAACTGAATTTGAAACTTCAGGGAAAGGATTACCTCGTCTGTGATCTCTACAGAACCATCAAAGGAGTTCGAAGAAATCTGTCATTGTTGGAAGCACAACTGGAAGGCGAAATCAATCAATCAATCATGTGCAATGCCGGAAAGCGTGGGCGGTCATGACTTGCCATTTCACTCGATCACCAGTGTCGTGGATCAGTGTCGTGTCCTCCTTTAAAGTGTCGTCCCTGGAGTGAAGAGAGTCAACACCCACATTCTAATATTTTTCCCTATTCAATATCCTGGAGAATCCACCAGCTTCCGTTTAACACACTCCATCAGCCCGTGGACACCTTTTCCTATCACTCTCTCACTGTCGTACTATGCCCCCTCTCATACTTCCCCAACGCACCATACTCAACAACTCTTGCTTCTAAAAATTAACAAAGATCAATTTATTAAAAGAAAAGTGTAACGTATATGAGACGTGTATGCGAAGAAAATGTGTGTCGTGTATTATAACAGAAATGTATATGTCAGCCCTCAAAGTTCAGGATCATAGTGCACACGTCATGGCAAGGATCACACGACATCACAAGACTCATCACAAGGGACCTCACCGATGTCGTATCCTTCTCTCCAGACATGTCCTCCTCCAGGAACTCTGATGACCATGAGATCTGAATCCCATGTAAATATATAATCCGTGGAAAATACTATTAGTGTTCCTAACACAACTGTTCCTAATAGTTTTGTATTTTCACTCTTAAACAGTCACTGTATTTAGACAAACATGGCTTGCTTTATTCACTAGATATAGTCTGAAAGTTCTGATTTCCTTGATACGTGAAACAACTACACTTCAATGTTTGGTTTCATCTAATGTGAACATCAGTTCCTACTGATCTAGTTCCACATGGGCTGAACATCCATCACTTCAGGGGTGTTAGCGATTGGTATGCACTCATGTAGGATACATATACCATTAGGCTCCCCCCGAGCAATGTGCATCAACCTCCTCCGTTGCGAAAGTTGCTGGCCCATCTCTCTACATCATAATTTATCCGGGATCGGATTTTTCCTTGGTTCCGGGTTCTTCATTCCAACCATAGGGACCTTAAGCAACACTGCAGTTAGATCCAATTACATCCACTCTTGCCATGACAGGCACGTGTAAAATTAAATTAACTCAATTCGCACACGGTAGACATTTTCCCATCAGAATCACAGTGCCGAAGCACGTCTTCTAAAATACAAGGTTTGAGTTCAACTGTCCTCTCCGATCATGGTTTTCTGGCAAACCCCTAAAATTGGTCACGTGACATGGTTGATGTCCTGCAGGTGTTATTTGGGCATATCATCCATTGTCAAGAATCGATATTCCCTGGCTTAGTCACTGTCAAAGTTGTCATCACTTGTTTTGACTCCCCCAACAAACTAACGAGTTACTGTATGATCCCAACAACAGTTTTCCCCAACAAGCTGCCAATCTTCTTGATGTTCCGGAAACTATAAATTGACAGACGGACTGTTTTCTTCCGAGCTGAGTACTTCCGCTTCCACTCCAACCTGCTTATAAACTGTCAAAGCGATGTATGATTCAGCTCACCCACTTCCCCTACACATCTGTATCTGTTAACTTTGCCCGACATGTGATGGCTGACATCCGATTGTAACCAGGATCTGACTGGCTCTATCTGTATTCGAATGTTGATAAACTGTCAAAACGATGCAGGGACCCGTCTCACTCACCACCGAGTGTTCCCAATCCGTCGACCAGATGTACACGTGCAGCTACAAATATTGTCCTGGGATTTTGACATCCGATTTGTTTTTTCTGTTAGTAAAATAGTTGTCGCTGGCAGATAGTCCGTTTTATCAGAAAGCCTCTATAATAATCAACTGGTTAAACGCAAGGTTTTATTTTGTGACATAGGCCCCCTCTTAAGAGAGTAGTCCATCTCACTCTTCTCCACCGTGAGTTTAATCCAGATGATTCATTCTTCTTCTTCAGGAGCTGGGTGTCTTGACAAGAAATCCGCTCCAACATTTTCCTTCCAGGAATGTACTCCACTGTGAAATTATAAGGATGAAGTAACAACGACCACCGCATCAAACGGGCGTTGAGCTTCTGAGAAGTAGCCAGGAACATCAGGGGTTGATGATCCGACTGGACTCGAAACTTAACTCCATACAAATATGGCTGGAATTTTTTGCACTGCCCATACGAGGGACAAGCACTCTCTCTCGACGGTTGAATAATTCCTCTCAACCTGTAGAAGTTTCTTGCTTGCATATGCCACAGGTTTCAAAACCGAAGCATCGTCTTTTCCTTCCTGTAACAGAGCTGCCCCAATCCCAATCCCACTCGCATCTGTTCTCAACACAAATGGTTTGGAAAGGTCAGGGAGCTGTAATACAGGTTTGCTGACCAAGGCCTCCTTTAACTGACTATAGGCATTCTCACATTCTGCTGTCCAAATGATTTGGTCCGGGAATCCCTTTTTCAAGGTTTTCGTCAACGGAGCTCCCAGTTCAGTGAAATGCGGGATAAATTTGTGGTAGAACCCACACAACGAGAGAAAAGATCGCACATCCTTCTTCGTTTTTGGCTTTGGTGCATTTCTGATTTTCTCCAGGTTCTTCTCTTCTGGGACAATGTGTCCTGGAGTGATGGTGTGACCTAGAAATTCCAGAGTCTGGTAACCAATCATGCACTTGGTTGGACGAGAGGTAAGCCCCGCTTCCTTGAGCCTATTAAACACTCTCTCCAAGGATTGTAAGTGGTCATCCAAGCTGTCACTGGAAATCAGAATATCATCCATGAAGGAGATGATGGACGGATCCTGTAAAGGATCAAATAAAGTCCTCATCATACACTAGGTGCATTGCTGAGTCCAAAAGGCATGACCCTGAATTCGTAGTGTCCACTGGGTGTACTGAAAGCCAACAGTGGTCGAATCTCCGGTTTGACTGGTATCTGATAGTACCCCCGACTCAGATCCACCTTTGAAAAGTACCGAGCCTTATGGAGCCTAGCGAATAACTGAGTTGGATGTGTGACTGTTCAGAAGTCGGTAGTCTATACACAACCGGTGTTCTCCACTTGGTTTCCGTAAAAAAACTACCCCTGCATTGTATGGGGATGTGGATGGCGCAATCACGTCATCCTCCAGCAGTTTTTGTAATTCCTCCTCCAGGGCCTTTTCTTTAGAGAATGGCACTGGGTAAACCTTTTGGCGAACAGGCTCCTATGTGGTCAAAGTCATCTCGAACTCAACCAACCTCGTTTATCAGTCAGTATCTCCTTATGAGACTTGAGAACCTGGGTTATCCTTTCCCTCTCCTGGGAGGTCAGATCAGGGTTCACTTGCACATCCCTATAGGTTTCCTGGTGTACCAAGGGATATTCCCTGCCCTCGCTGGTTCCCACGTTAGTCTCCACTGCAACTGCCATTGCCATGAGGTGAGCTGCCTTGTCTCCGGGTCTCTCTTCGTATTTCCGCAAGAGATTGATATGGAAAATCTTCGACTTTCCCCGGATCCGGATCTGATATTTGGTTCTGGATATCACCCTTTCCACGGGAAATGGTCCTTGCCAACCTATCTCCAGTTTGTTGTTTCCCGTTGGGAGTAGCAACAAGACTTTATCTCCCACCTCTAGAGACCTTTCTTTAGACCTACGGTTGTAGTAAGCCGCATGTCTTTTTCTGGCCTTTTTCAAGTTTTGATTTGCCAGAGTCCATCCCTTGTGGAGGTTTTCTTTCAGTTCCTCCACGTATGTATAGGATGAGATCACTTCTTCTGACGTCCCCTCTTCAGTCCAACTCCTCAACATGGCTTCCAACTGTCCTTTGATTGGACGACCAAACAGCAACGTAGTGGGTGGTAGTCCTGTTGAGCCATGAGGAACTTCCCGATAGGCAAAGAGTGCTGCTGGGATATATTCATCCCACCTATCAGGTTTTTCCTGCGCTATTTTCCTGAGCATTGTCATCAACGTGCCGTTGAAACGCTCTACTTGTCCATTGGCTTGAGGGTGGTAAGGGCTGGTATGTATGTGGTTAGAGTGAAACACCCTAAATACCTCCTCCATGAGTGTTCCACAAAACTGAGATCCATTGTCCGTCAGAATTTGATCCGGAAAGCCTAATCTGGTAAAGGCCTCCATCAGTGCGTCCGCCACTCTTTTCGAGTCAATCGTGGTCAACGGTATGGCTTCACCCCACATTGTACAGCAATCCACCATTGTGAGTATATACATGTTCCTCTTCCTAGTCCTGGGAAGTGGACCCACGATATCGATGGCTAGCTACCCTCTCGAAAGGAGAGTTCATGATGGGCATCTCACCCAACACCACAGTGTTTCGGTGCCACCCTCTGGCACTCAGGGCATGACTTCACATACCGACGCACATCCTCTGTCATTCCCGGTCAATAGTAATGGCAGGAAATTCGCTGCATGGTGGCGGCAATACCCATGTGTCCACTAAAGGAGATGGTATGCCCCATATGAAGAATCTGGGACCGGTGAGCTTTCGGGACGACCAACTGACCGTATAAGTTGTCTCCCCTTCCTGCTCTCCTGTAGAGTATCCTATTCTTCATGTAGTACTGCCACCGTCCTGGTGGATCAGCACTTTTCTGCAGCTTTCTGTAGCAAGGACGTAAAGTATCATCCTCACTCTGGGCAGTTCGTAGCTCCCCCGGCATTGGGTTAGTCACAATTGCGTCTGCCTCTTCCGTTTTCGTCTGAGAGCGAGTCTGCATTGCTCCCATATGGATTGGCTCCCTGGGCATTCCCAGAAGGACATACCGGCAACCTAGGATTACTGGGAAAATGGGATCGGTCAATACAGCGGCCTTTATGGTGCCGGTGACGTACCTTGACCGAATCTCCACATTAGCAATGGGCAACTTCATGGTCACAGCACTCTTCTGTGCAGGCTGTATCTCCATGGTCTCACCTGTGAATTGTTCTGGATGTACCAGATCCGCAGAAATCACGGCCTCCCCGTCCAGTCCTGTGTCGTATAAACACTCCACTTGACGACCGTTAACCTCTACCAATTCCACTACAGGTGGTTTGTCCTGGTCTGGAGTCTCTTCCTCGGCCTCGACCTGTTCGGTGGGCTCCACCTTAGGTTTCCCGGGGCACACGACGAATTGAGTGTATCCTGACTTTCCCCTGCAGTCAATAGCATTGTGCGTGTTTGACTTGCATGGGTTGCACCATTTCCCTGTCCTAGATTTTCTAGTGCCGGACTTGAGTGAGCTCTCCTGGTGGCGAGCTTCCCTGTTGACCTTGGCATTTTCCGTGACAACCTCATTGGAAGTCACTTGACATGCTGCGAAGTGAGGGTTCTTAGCCTTCAATTTGCAGTCCCTCGTATTGTGAGAGGGTGACTTACAAATTGAACACCACTTCTCCGACCACGGTCGTTTTGGTGTAGAGCTTGAAGTGCTCTTGCCTCCCTCCTTCTTCTTCTCTGAACTATCCTCTGATTTTTGCACATAAGGTTTCCACTTTTTGGTTCCTGAGTTTTTGGCTTTCTTCTTGTCATATTTCTCTTGACTTTTGGAGTTGGTGGAAAGGTTTTCCCCTGCCTCCCCATGTACCTCGACGAACCGTTCTGCTAATTTAGTCACGAGGTCAATACGTTCCGCTCCTTGTTCTCCCAGGAACGTCCTGAGAGGTTTAGACATTTGCTTCTTCAGCTGGTCGACCACCATGAGCTCTTCCAGACTCTCATAGTCATGTGCGAACCCAGCCAAATCCATCCACTTATGGAGATAAGATTTTAGACGCAAACTGTAGGCGGCAAACAACTCCCCCTGTCTCTCGTTTCGCTGCTCGAAATTTTTTCCGGTAGGTATGTGACGTAACCTCGAATCGTTTCAGCAGAGCCGTCTTTAACTCGTCATAATTGTTCTCATGTCCTGGTGGCAGGTGAGAATAAACCTCGTAGCCGGTCCCGCGTAAACCCTGGGATAGCTTAAGATTCCATTTGTTACGCTCCAGACCCATAGCAACTGATATAGCCTCAAAGCGTTGAAGGTACTGGTCAATCTTCTCTTTGTCCTCCTCGTAGACCGCTAAAGGAAACTTCATAGCATGGTACCCATGTCTACCTACTGGTGTTGAGCCTGGGATGGAGGAACCTCCAACTGCTCCCTCAGTTTCTCTATTAGATTGACTCTTGAGCTCGAGTTCCCGCATCCGGTACTCGTGCTCTCTTTTCTGTGCTTCCTGTTCAGCTTCTACTTTCTTAGCTGCTTGCTTAGCTTCCAATTTCCTAGCTGCTTGCTCAGCTTCCAATTTCTTAGCTTCTTGTTCCAACTCCATCCTTCTCAATTCCAACTCGGCCTTTCGATCTTCCCGTTCGGCTTGACGTTACTCTCTCTCCACTTCCTGTATGTAATCCGTTAGAACAGAACCCGCCAATCTCATTTCTTCCCCCTTTGCCTTTAATTCTAACGTGGTTAGTTTAGGGGTGGCCATTATACAGAGAGGTAAGCTAGCAGGTCAAGTACAATATAACTGCAAATTACTATACAGATATGTGACCAAGTACTATAAATCTAGATATTACCACACACAGTACATTCACTCAGTGACAAGAGTAGAATCAGGACCACAGACCTATGCAGACGTGTGAAGTGTGAACAGGTAAGATATTAGTCCTAACCCCTATCCACATTCACTCTAGCTGGATTCTCCAAAATGATATCTCCCTCTTATAACTAAAGATCCCGTGTCAAAAGACCCCGTTGTCAGAAGATCCCACTGTCAAAGGTTCCTGCTTGAAGGAGATCTCGCTGTCCAAGGATTCCGTTTACGGGAGATCCCGCTGTCCAAAGATTCCGTTATCGAGCCCCCAATAATGTCGTGTCCTCCTTTAAAGTGTAGTCCCTGGAGTGAAGAGAGTCAACACCCACATTATAATATTTTTCCCTTATCAATATCTTGGAGAATCCACCAGCTTCCGTCCAACACACTCCATCAGCCCGTGGACACCTTTTCCTATCACTCTCTCACTGTCGTACTATGCCCCCTCTCATACTTCCCCAACGCACCATACTCAACAACTCTTGCTTCTAAAAATTAACAAAGATCAATTTATTAAAAGAAAAGTGTAACGTATATGAGACGTGTATGCGAAGAAAATGTGTGTCGTGTATTATAACAGAAATGTATATGTCAGCCCTCAAAGTTCAGGATCATAGTGCACACATCATGGCAAGGATCACACGACATCACAAGACTCATCACAAGGGACCTCACTGATGTCGTATCCTTCTCTCCAGACATGTCCTCCTCCAGGAACTCTGATGACCATGAGATCTGAATCCCATGTAAATATATAATCCGTGGACTATACTATTATTGTTCCTAACACAACTGTTCCTAATAGTTTTGTATTTTCACTCTTAAACAGTCACTGTATTTAGACAAACATGGCTTGCTTTATTCACTAGATATAGTCTGAAAGTTCTGATTTCCTTGATACGTGAAACAACTACACTTCAATGTTTGGTTTCACCTAATGTGAACATCAGTTCCTACTGATCTAGTTCCACATGGGCTGAACATTCATCACTTCAGGGGTGTTAGCGATTGGTATGCACTCATGTAGGATACATATACCATTAGGCTCCCCCCGAGCAATGTGCATCAACCTCCTCTGTTGCGAAAGATGCTGGCCCATCTCTCTACATCATAATTTATCCGGGATCGGATTTTTCCTTGGTTCCGGGTTCTTCATTCCAACCAGAGGGACCTTAAGCAACACTGCAGTTAGATCCAATTACATCCACTCTTGCCATGACAGGCACGTGTAAAATTTAAATTAACTCAATTCGCACACGGTAGACATTTTCCCATCAGAGTTACTGTATGATCCCAACAACAGTTTTCCCCAACAAGCTGCCAATCTTCTTGATGTTCCGGAAACTATAAATTGACAGACGGACTGTTTTCTTCCGAGCTGAGTACTTCCGCTTCCACTCCAACCTGTTTATAAACTGTCAAAGCGATGTATGATTCAGCTCACCCACTTCCCCTACACATCTGTATCTGTTAACTTTGCCCGACATGTGATGGCTGACATCCGATTGTAACCAGGATCTGACTGGCTCTATCTGTATTCGAATGTTGATAAACTGTCAAAGCGATGCAGGGACCCGTCTCACTCACCACCGAGTGTTCCCAATCCGTCGACCAGATGTACACGTGCAGCTACAAATATTGTCCTGGGATTTTGACATCCGATTTGTTTTTTCTGTTAGTAAAATAGTTGTCGCTGGCAGATAGTCCGTTTTATCAGAAAGCCTCTATAATAATCAACTGGTTAAAAGCAAGGTTTTATTTTGTGACAATCAGCTCAGTGTTCCTGTCTCGTCCATGCCATTTGGCCAAGCCATCCAGGTATTTTCCTCTCGGTCTGCCTCTTTGTCTGTTTCCTTTCTCATTTTCACTGTTTCAAAGAGTTTGGAGAGATTTTCAGATCTTGACAGATTTTAGAGTGACATCCTTCTGTTCCAGAATCCGTTTGATTGTAACCTTAATGGTGTGCCAGTTGAATTACAGTTGGAGCTCATTGAGAAGGAAGTACTGCTGCTTACCTGATGTTGAGTTTGCGAAACTTAAGAAATTTGACGCTGGTATGACATCATTGTTTGGAACAACATATGTCTGTAAGCTATCATTTTCAAAAAGGAAGTCTGTGAAGTCACCACATCGAATGAGATTGACTGATGAACATTTGAAAGCAATTCTCTTGATTGGATGCAGCAATTCCAAACCAAACATTGATGGTATTTTGAAAGCCACACGTCAGTTTCACAAAACTCACTATCCTCGTTTGCTGCTTAGTGTGTGAGATTCGGATATGTGCACAATATGTCTGATGTAACTGTCTTTTTTCTAACGTCGCCTTCTTTGATAACTTTGTTTAGTAAATAAATATAAATATGTTGGTTGTTTTTTGTTTGTTTGTTTGTTTGATTTTGTGTGCATTGCACGCCCTTTCCATGATTAACTTAGTTTTTCGTCTTTTTTCCCAGAGCTTTCGTTCTAGCTTGCATTTATTGTTAAAGTTAGTTGTATATTCTTTACAGGACGTTTTCAGTCAACACCAGCATTGTTTGCTGTTGTTGATGTCTTGGCAAGTTTACGTTCAGTAGTTTATCATTGCTTTTCGAACGACCAGCACCCATAACATAGCGTAAAAACCAGTGCAAAGTTGTCTGCTGACAAATCGCTCGCAGCTGTATTTCGAACGTGGGTATACGGGATTACGAACCGCGTCCGTAAGATCTTCGCGACGGAGACCGGCACAAGTATTGTACAGAATGAGTATCCGGCCCGCGTTCGTCATTATGTCAGTTATCCGGCCCGCGCTCGTAATTTTGTCAGTTATCCGGCCCGCCGTGAAAAAAGTTTGGTGACCCCTGCAATAGAGTATCCTTCGAGCACTTGATTTAAACCCTTCTCAAACTGAAAGTGCACCCTCACCTTGTACGATGGATAGCTGCAGTTCTGCTCCAAAGGAAGGTGGTGCTAAGATGCGGGGAGTTGGTCTTCTGAGCCGATAACGATATGTCCAGGATTGCCGCAGGGTTCACCACTGTCACCAGTACTATTCAACGTTTATATAGTGCCGATCACTGAACAACATTTGGACTGGAAGGGTAAGACTCTGTCATTTGCTGACGACATTCTCGTGTATCGACAGGGTCGAGATAGACAGGCGGTTGCCAATGATATGCAGGGAGAACAATATCGAATTTTCTCATGGTTTGCTGATGCCGTGGTTCTTGTCAACCCTGCAAAGACATCGGTTACATGGTTCTCCCTAAACAACCATATTGTGAACACAGACCTGCCGGCAGTAAGAATGGATGGGAGCATTTTGAGTAGAACCCAATCAATGACATATCTTGGCGTGAGGCTTGATCGTAGTCTGTCTTTCAGAGATCATGTCGATTATGTCATAAGGAAAGCTCGAAAGGGTTTGTCAGCAATGAGAGTCATGGCGACTGCCAATATCGAGCAAAGACTGCTAATTCTTCTGTTCCAAGGACTGGTGCTTTCACCCATCGAATATGCTCTGGCCATCCTTACTGTCAGCCCTATACAGATTGGAAGACTTGAAAAGGTACAAAACGAAGCCATGCGCATCATTTTGGGCTGCACGAGAGACACCAGCTGTGTGGCAATGAGATATCTCCTTTACTTCCCGACAATAAACCACAGTATCACGATTTGGAGAGCTCGTGCATATTTAAAAATAAGTGCAGATGAGCAGCACCCTCTGCATGAAGCTATGTTCAGAGAAACAGGCAACAGGCTAAAGAGGGGCAAATCATGGATGGGTCGGGCGGAAGATGTTTTCAGACAGGGCTGCAGTCTTACCAGTATCAACCCCGGGAAGGAATGGGTGCCGGTGCCTACAGCTTTTAAGTGCACTTTCTCCTGCATTATCACACTCGACAGAGGGTGCAGAGAGCAGAACCCTGCCGCTGTCAATGCAGAGGCCAACGCGCTCATCTATGAACACTCAGATAGCCCCGAAGTAATCATCTATACAGGTGGATCTGTTGTAAAGCAGCAGAGAAGTACGAGGGAATTTACAGCCCGTTCAGCCGGCCGAACCGATCAAGAATCCAATGGTGCCCATTCTATGACCACGAGCAGCATGACGATGGAGGTGATGGCAGTTATACAGGCTTTTATATGGCTGGAATCACAGCATTATACCAACGTGTGTGTACTAAGTGATTCAATGAGCATGATTCGGAAGGTCGAACCTGGATCTGTACGTAGACAGTGGATTGAGTCGCTGGGGAAGTCTGTTGTCCGTAAAGTCACCTTCATCTTCGTCCCGGGACATGCGGGAGTCGAAGGAAATGAACGAGCTGATAAACTGGCTGGCTCTGCACCGCCTGTAGATGGACAGTCCATGGATCGTGCCGATGTTATTAACGTCCTTAAAGATATGTCGAGAACAGAGGACTTTGACGTCAGTGAATCCACATCGCTGTCCAGGATGAAAGACTTGGGAATAAGAATTGGCACTGCCAGACAAGATAGTAGGTACATCGGGAAAACGAGGTACCTCGTCAACCAATACAAAACTGGCACAATTAGCCACCGGACGCTGATGCATATGCTGGGGGGGGGGGGGGGGGGGAAGGATCTGAGCACCTATGGACCTGTCCGGAATGCAATAGAGATACCCCAACTGATAACTGATAACGCATTTTGAGATTAGCCACGAGCTCTTACAAAATTGAATGTTCTTTGGCAATTTTCATTTTGTGATTAGCCACGAGGTCTTAATAAATTGCATGTCCTTTAGGAATTTACATTTTAAGATCAGCCATGAGGTGTGAAAAAAATTGCATGACATTTGGGAACTTTCATTTTGTGATTAGCCACGAGGTCTTAATAAATTGCATGTCCTTTAGGCATTTACATTTTAAGATCAGCCATGAGGTCTGAAAAAAATTGCATGACATTTGGGAACTTTCATTTTAAGATTAGCCATTAGGTTCTTAAAAAATTGCATGTCCTTTGGGAATTTTAATTTTGAGATTAGCCACAAGGTCTTAAAAAATTGCATTTCCTTTGGGAATTTTCATTTTCAGATTAGCCACGAGATCTTAAACAATTGCATGTCCTTTGCGAATTTCATTTTTAGATTAGCCATGAGGTCTTTAAAAAATTGCATGTCCTTTGCAGGACGTTGCGATTAACCCCAATCCCAAGTTGATGTCCTAGGTAATTGTACGTTCAGTAGTTTGCCATTGCTTTCTGAACGAGATGTCAACATTATAGTCCAAACTGACGCGTGCAGGAAACGATCTCACTACCGTGTCATCAGTGAAGCGATAGTTTAATAGCTTTTATTTTTTGTAAAATGTTGCATATCCCTTACAGGACGTTGCAGTCAACACCAGAATTTTCCAGCTGTTGTTGATGTACTAGACAAGTTTTTACGTTCAGTAGTTTGCCATTGCTTTCTGAGCGACCGGCTCACATACCCCTGTAAGTTACCAGCGCGGCGCGAACCGCTGCCGATTATCGCAGCTGCTGTTTTCCCCACATGGATATACGGGATTACGGACAATGCCGTTAACATCTTGGCCAGGGAGACCGGCAGTTTAATAATAGCTAGAGCGCTCTTGTATGTTCGACCAGTCGAAGTCTCCATGAGTCCTATGAGTTAATTATTCTGCTGTGTGTGTGTGTGTGTGTGTGTCTGTATGTGTGTGTGTGTGTGTGTGTGTGTGTATGTATGTGTGTGTGTGTGTGTGTGTGTGTGTGTGTGTATGTATGTGTGTGTGTATGTGTGTGTATGTATGTGTATGTGTGTGTGTGTGTGTATGTGTGTGTATGTGTATGTGTGTGTGTGTGTGTATGTGTGTGTGTGTATGTGTGTGTGTGTGTATGTGTGTGTGTGTATGTGTAGTGTGTGTGTGTGTGTGTGTGTATGTGTGTGTGTGTGTGTCTCTGTGTGTGTGTGTGTGTTGACTCTGAGTTTGCTCGCTTTGAACTCAAGCGTAGTCGATACACGTGCTACTAATTCTAGTGCACTGGTCTGATGTTTGCGAGTGGATTAGCTTTCCCTATTACTAGTGTCCCTCGCCACCAGGCGAACCCCACTCCGACTTCAGAGGTAATTGACGTCGTCAAGTAAAGGACTAGAAGTAAGCATTTTAGTCCAACAGACCAGTGTAGGGGTTGGAACCACTACCTCGGCATCAGCACACCGGAAGTTTAAGAGCGATATCTCTTATACATTCAGCCATTCTGGCCTCTGTCTGCAGCGTTAAAATGTGTAGATACTGGTTTCTGACCGCCATTATTAACACCCGGAAGGCGTTACCTGAATCTGTCGGCGCAGTGTAAGTCTTCTACGGGGAAATATTTCATGCCACACTGTTTGAGGATTGGTGTATGTCCATCAAGAATGATGATGATGACCATTCATTTCATCCAGTGGGGTTGATAGTTTGGAGCCATAAATTCTAAGATGGTGGTAAGGTCTATTTTCACTCGAAATGTTCTTTGATAACGTGGACAAATAATGTTTGACGTTCCAGAAGGGGGATCTGCAGTGGTTTCTTTTTGTTCAGCCTTTTATTCTTCCACAGCTCTTGCAGTTCCTATTTGCTTCACAAGTGTCTACACCCTTGCGCAATGAAGTACACCAAGAATTTCAGTCTTTAGCAGCTGTCTCCTAAGTGTCGTGAAGATTTCTAAATGCTTGTAATGATCTCTTCAGTGTGTGCAGACTATAGCATAAACGACATCGCAAGAAAACTCCTCATGGGTGCAAAAATGGTATTGGTAAATGACACCCTCGGAGTCGGAAGCACATATGGGCAGGTCTTACAGCGAGGTCTAGAACAGGTCTTACAACGAGGTCTAGGACATGTCTTACAGCGAGATCTAGGATAGGTCTTACAACGAGGTCTAGGACAGGTCTTACAGCGAGGTCTAGGATATGTCTTACAGCGAGGTCTAGGATAGGTCTTACAACGAGGTTTAGGACAGGTCTTACAGCGAGATCTAGGACAGGTCTTACAGCGAGGTCTAGGACAGGTCTTACAGCGAGGTCTAGGACAGGTCTTACAATGAGGTCTAGGACAGGTCTTACAGCGAGGTCTAGGACAGGTCTTACAGCGAGGTCTAGGACAGGTCTTACAGCGAGGTCTAGGACAGGTTTTACAACGAGGTCTATGACAGGTCTTAAAGCGAGGTATAGGATAGGTCTTACTATGTGGTCTGGGACAGGTCTTACAGCGAGGTCTAGAACAGGTCTTACAACGAGGTGTAGGACAGGTCTTACAGCGAGGTCTAGGACAGGTCTTACAGCGAGGTCTAAGACAGGTCTTACAGCGAGGTCTAGGACAGGTCTTACAGCGAGGTCTAGGACAGGTCTTACAGCTAGTTCTAGGACAGGTCTTACAGCGAGGTCTAGGACAGGTCTTACAGCGAGGTCTATGACAGGTCTTATAGCGAGGTCTAGGACAGGTATTACAGCGAGGTCTAGGACAGGTCTTACTATTAGGTCTAGGACAGGTCTTACTATGAGGTCTAGGACAGGTCTTACAGCGAGGTCTATGACAGGTCTTATAGGCTAGGTCTAGGACAGGTCTTACAACGAGGTCTAGGACAGGTCTTACAGCGAGGTCTAGGACATATCTTACAATGAAGTACAGACAGGTCTTACAACGAGGTCTAGGACAGGTCTTACAACGAGGTCTAGGACAGGTCTTACAGCGAGGTCTAGGACAGGTCTTACAGCGAGGTCTAGGACAGGTCTTACAGCGAGGTCTAGGACAGGTCTTACAGCTAGTTCTAGGACAGGTCTTACAGCGAGGTCTAGGACAGGTCTTACAGCGAGGTCTATGACAGGTCTTATAGCGAGGTCTAGGACAGGTATTACAGCGAGGTCTAGGACAGGTCTTACTATTAGGTCTAGGACAGGTCTTACTATGAGGTCTAGGACAGGTCTTACAGCGAGGTCTATGACAGGTCTTATAGCTAGGTCTAGGACAGGTCTTACAACGAGGTCTAGGACAGGTCTTACAGCGAGGTCTAGGACATATCTTACAATGAAGTACAGACAGGTCTTACAACGAGGTCTAGGACAGGTCTTACAACGAGGTCTAGGACAGGTCTTACAGCGAGGTCTAGGACAGGTCTTACAGCGAGGTCTAGGACATATCTTACAATGAAGTACAGACAGGTCTTACAACGAGGTCTAGGACAGGTCTTACAATGAGGTCTAGGACAGGTCTTACAGCTAGGTCTAGGACAGATCTTACAGCTAGGTCTAGGACAGGTCTTACAGCGAGGTCTAGGACATATCTTACAATGAAGTATAGGACAGGTCTTACTATGAGGTCTAGGACAGTCTTACAGCGAGGTCTAGGACATGTCTTACAGCTAGGTCTAGGACAGGTCTTACAGCGAGGTCTAGGACAGGTCTTACAGCGAGGTCTAGGACATATCTTACAATGAAGTATAGGACAGGTCTTACAACGAGGTCTAGGACAGGTCTTACAGCGTTGTCTAGGACAGGTCTTACAGCGAGGTCTAGAACAGGTCTTACAACGAGGTCCAACACAAGCCTCAGAGCCTCAAAGAAACTCAGAAAGTTGTCATCTAAAAAGATTACAAGAGTCTCCTGGTGGTGAAGTGGATACACAGCCTGCCTCGCGCTTTGAAGGTCGTGTATTCGATGCCGGCTTACGTCGTTAGGTACACGAGTAGGAATTTTCTCGGAGACTCCAGAGGGTCGTCGCTGTAGCTACGGAATTCGAGCTTTGTGCGACGCTTTCGGCAGGTCGTCCTGCGGAAAAATACCGGGCCTTATGGGATAAATCCCTGTGCAATGAAGTAGATCCACTTGCCTTGCTGTAATCTGCTTTTGACTAATGCATCCTTGAGAGTACATTCGTATACCAGAAGGGAAGAGGAAGCCTCTGAGGAAATCGTGCTGGTCACCAAAGAGGATGGGGAGTTGTCTGAAGGGGGGTATTGTTAACGATCGTGTTGTGGAGGTGACAAGTAATATGAACAGGATATGTCTATTGTTTTGCTGTGTCTATTTGGAAGAGAGAACTTCGGCACAACTAGTAGAATGGAATTTCATTTCATACATAAACACATAATGAACCTTGAGTATGTATTTCATACATAAACACTTAATGAACCTTGAGTATGTATTTCATACATAAACACTTAATGAACCTTGAATATGTATTTCATACATAACCATATAATGAACCTTGAATATGTATTTCATACATTACCACTTAATGAACCTTGAATATGTATTTCATACATAACCACTTAATGAACCTTGAATATACATTTCATACATAAAGACTTAATGAACCTTGAATATACATTTCATACATAAACACTTAATGAACCTTGAATATGTATTTCATACATAAACACTTAATGAACCTTGAATATGTATTTCATACATTACCACTTAATGAACCTTGAATATGTATTTCATACATAAACACTTAATGAACCTTGAATATACATTTCATACATAAACACTTAATGAACCTTGAATATACATTTCATACATAAACTCTAAGGTACAATAAGGTTTGGTCGTTCGTTCCTTGGACATATGGTACAAAATTAATACATTTACTAGGCACTAATAGGATGATGTGGTCAGAATCACACAGGTCTCCTTTGCTCCCGAAGACTTTGCCTGGCACCTATTTTAGGCTTGGTCGACCTGGGAGCGCAAGGCAATTTTAAAAATCCGCTTCACTGCGGATTCAAACCTATGACGACCGGGACGGCAGGAGAACAACTATCCACCACCCTAGCAAGATTCCAGCGAGAGACACAGTTCACGAGAGAAATAAAGTAAATTTAGAGCAAGTAGTTTACATTCGCCGGTCTCCCTGGTCTAGGTGTTACACGACTTTCTCCGTAATCCCGTATACTCTCGTGAGTAAAGTGACGTGCGCGAGAATTGGTAGCGGTTCTCTCCGCGTCGGTAACTTATAGGGTATGTGAGCCGGTCGCTCAGAAAGCAATGGCAAACTACTGAGCGTAATCTTGCCAAGAAATCAACAATCACCTGAAAGATGCTGATGTTGACAGCGATGTCCTGTAAAGGATATGCAAAAAAAAAAAAAAATTACCTTCGCACAGCTGCTGTAATCAACTATACATGTAAGATCGTTGAACTAATTAATTCGGTTGCCTTATGCAGTAATGTGTGGCTGCGGGTTTTCTAGTGACTGCCGCTGCCATCGACGATGAACTTTACTTTTCGTGGTGGCCTTTTGTGTCGGCATTCAGGCAGCGGCATTATACACAACACGCCTGTTGGCTGTTGGCTTGTCGAGACTCCTGTATGTTCCACTTTTCACATGGGTCGGTGACGAGCATTTTGTGTGATATTCACTGGCACAGGAACGGAGCATAATGGGGCGACCCTTTGCCGTGACGTTTGAACCGCGACTAACCAACTAACTAACTATAGATGTTCATAATTCAAATAAAACATCATATTTCAGTTCGTGGATATATCTTATGTTCCCTGAACAATTAACTGTTATCTGACCGCCCCTCCCCCCCTCTTTTTTTTCAACATGTGTTTATATATGCAACAATTCCCAGCATTATGTTGTGGATTGGCCGTGAGTATCTGAACTTACACATCTTTACCTTGGTTGTGTCAGTCAATAAGCCACAAACATTACACAATAAAAAGTCGACGAAGGCTTCATAAAGTCTGGATTCCATGCGTCTCACACAGGTATTTGACCTCATTGAAGACTGATCCCCGCTCGCAGTAGAAGACATCGCCAGCTGGGCAGCTGTAATACACGTCCTTTCTCTCTGCAGTCCTGTACACACCAAGTTGTTTCCCCTTGCAAGATGGTTGGAGGCCATATCCGGTTGTCCTTGGTACTTCCCAACGGGACACGCACTTCTTCTTCACTGGGGAAAAGAAGGCATCCGATCCCGTATGGCTCGTGCTGTTGACATGTTAGCTTCTCCACCAGCCTTCCCTGATAACACGATATGTACGCCTTTGTCCATTCTTGTCCCTGCATCGGCTGTAAATGTGGAAAATAAATACAACGAATTACTATTATGTCACTGAAGGCGTGGGTTATCCTAAGAATTTTACAACGATGTTTTTAATACAAGATGTATGAAAGTGAGTCACAATGAATCAGTTGTGTAGTCTGACTAAGTGAATTGCGTTGCATTATTTCAAGCCTGTAGCTCAGTACATCCGATTTCGACGCGTATGTGTTCGGGTTTCCTTTCCCTAGCCTCTGACTATCTCCAGAAGCTTCCAAGCGCATGTTGCGCATGTGAAAACTCCCATGGCGTTGGAAATCGCCAGGCTACCACCCAGGTAAATTTGTTAGGAAAGAAAACCTAACCACAGGTAGACAGATATAGCAAGTAGCCTTTTGTGATTTATGTCCAGAGAAAGAGAACCTTACACAAAATGCACGCCGAAGTCGGACCGTTGGCCTTTAAGGTGCATAGCCTGATGTGAAGCACTTCACTCGAAAGAGGAACGAACGAACGAATAAAAGAAATGAAATTTATTTTCAGAGGATTAAGAATTGGGCACTCAGGCCCGTCTAAGATTCTAGTCTTCTTATCTCTCTGGACCGAAGAAGAAGAAGAAGAAGAAGAAGAAGAAGAAGAAGAAGAAGAAGAAGAAGAAGAAGAAGAAGAAGAAGAAGAAGAAGAAGAAGAAGAAGAAGAAGAAGAAGAAGAAGAAGAAGAAGAAGAAGAAGAAAACATACAATATTTCGGGAGCAATACCCGTTGCCCCACCAGGGAAAGTTCAAAGAAATAAACGTTCAAAAGTAGACAAGCATGACGGCGCCAAATTTCCTTGCAGAATCCTCGCACCACACGTATTTGTTTAGAGAGGGAGGAGGAGGGAAGAGGAGGAGGGGAGGAGGAGGGAGGAGGAGGAATGTGAAGGGAGGAGGAGGGAGGAGGGGAGGAGGTAGAGGGAGGAGGAGGAGGGAGGCGGAGAGAGGAGGAGGAGGGAGGAGGAGAAAGAGGGAATAGGAGAATGTGAAGGGAGGAGGAGGGAGGAGGTAGAGGGGAGGAGGAGGAAGGAGGAGGAGGAGTGAGGAGGAGGAGTGAGGAGGAGGAGAGGGAGGAGGAGGAAGGAGGAGGGGGAGGAGGGAGGAGGAGGGAGGAAGAAGGAGGAGGAGGGATGAGGAGGAGGAGGGAGGAGGAGGAAAGAGGGAGGAGGAGGAATGTGAAGGGAGGAGGAGGGATAGGGAGGAGGGGGAGGGGAAGAGGAAGAGGGTAGGAGGAAGAGTGGAGAGGAGGAGGGAGGAAAAGGGAGGAGGGAGGAGGAGAGAGGAGGAGGAGGGAGGAGGTAGGAGGAGGAGGAAGAGGGAGGAGGAGGGAGGAGAAGGAAGGAGGAGGAAGAAGGAGGAAGAGGGAGGAGGAGGATGGAGGAGGGAGAGGGAGGAAGAGGGAGGAGGAGGAAGGAGGAGGAAGAGGGAGGAGGAGGAAGAGGGAGGAGGAGGATGGAGGAGGGAGAGGGAGGAGGGGAAGAGGGTAGGAGGAGGAGGGGAGAGGAGGAGAAGAAGGGAGAAGGAGGGAGGAGGAGAAGGAGGAGGAGGAGGGAGGAGGAGGGAGAGGAGGAGGGAGGAGGCAGAGGGAGAAGAAGGAAGGAGGAGGAGGAAGGAGGGAGAGGAAGGAGGGAGAATGAGGAGGGGAGGAAGGAAAGGGAGGTGGAAGAGGAGGAGGAGGGAGGAGGAAAGAGGTAGGGGGAGGAGGAGGTAGAGGGAGGAGGAGGAGGATGGAAAGGGAGGAGGAAGAGGAGGAGAAGGGAGGAGGAGGGTGGAGGGAGGAGGAGGAGGTAGAGGGAGGAGGAGGTAGGAGGAGGAGGAAGAGGGAAGAGGGAGAAGAAGGGAGAAGGAGGAGGGAGGATGATGAGGGAGAAGGAGGCAGGAGGAGGAGGAGGGAGGCAGGAGGAGGAGGGATGAAGAGGGAGAGGGAGGAGGAGGGAAGATGAGGGAGGAGGGGGAGGAGGCGGAGGGAGTAGGAGGGAGGAGGATGGAGGAGGAGGGGAGAGGAAGAGGGAGAAGGAGAGGAGGAGGGAGAGGAGAGAGGGAGGAGGAGAGGAGGAGGGGGGAGGAGGAAGAGGAGGAGGAGGGAGGAGAAGAGAGGAGTAGAGAGTTCGCCATTTCGAATTCATACTCGTCTAGTTCTTCCCTTCTACACGACTGTAGATAACTTCCTTACACATAAAAAGATGAATTGTTATTGATATTGCCGTGGCATGGAGGAATATCAGCAGCAGAGTTGATCCAAAAAACCAAAGACTGAGATCTACGGAGAGCCATGAACGCCTACGCCAGCCGGCACGGCACTTGATGATGATGATTGCCGTGTGACGATTCTGTGTAGTCACGTCATTTTCTTCCCTTTCCCTAGCGTTTTGGTTCGGGGATTCTTTCATCATCATCATCATATATTTACGTACGTATTTTGGGAGGGGGAGGAGGGAGGAGGAGGAAGAAGAAAAAAAAACTATGACAGTTGGCAGCTCTGGAATGAAAGGAAGGCGTGTAGTAAATTTCATCTCAATCGGATGGGCCGTTCGCGAGCGCATGAAGGACATACATAGATACATACATACAGACAGACAGACGATCCTAATTTATATATAAGATTGACGGGCACCTTGCCCTTAGTTTGTAAAATGGAGTTATACCTCTCCATACCACAAAGCCTATAGTGTGTTTTTTTTTGGTTGCCTCAATATAAAATTCAATATCTCAGTAACGGGCTGAGATAAAATGATGAGATTTAGTATATAACGTTATAATTATGTCCACCCAACAAAAAAATTTTTGTTCTGGAGATTTTACAGCAGATTTTAAAGTTAGCTTATATACGGTATATTAATTATGACTTAAAGATTACGTCCATGATTTTAACAGTTTTACAGTTTCACCAAGACTCGACCCACATTATTCAAAATTTTCACGTGACTTTCGTTTTGAAACAAACAGCGCGAAGATTCAGAGGCGTCTCCAAATGTGGGTTTTTTCATGAAACGTGATTATATAAATAAACTAGCTGACAAGGCCCGGTTTCTGGTGGAAATCAATCAATCAATCAATCTATCTAATCTATCTATCTATCTATCTATCTATCTATCTATCTATCTATCTATCTATCTATCTATCTATCTATCTATCTATCTATCTATCTATCTATCTATCTATCTATCTATCTATCTATCTATCTATCTATCTATCTATCTATCTATCTATCTATCTATCTATCTATCTATCTATCTATCTATCTGTCTATCTGTTTGTCTGTCTGCCTGCCTGCCTGCCTGCCTGCCTGTCTGCTTGTCTGTCTGTCTGTCTGTCTGTCTGTCTGTCTGAATGCCTGCCGGTCGGCTGACCCATCCACCGACCGACCGACCGACCGACCCACCGACCTACCGATATCTATCTATCTATCTATCTATCTATCTATCTATCTATCTATCTATCTATCTATCTATCTATCTATCTATCTATCTATCTATCCATCTATCTATCTATCTATCTATCTATCTATCTACCTAATCTATCTATCTATCTATCTATCTATCTATCTATCTATCTATCTAGCTATCTATCTATCTATCTATCTATCTGCCTGCCTGCCAGCCCGACCACCCACCCACCGACAGACCGACCGACCTACCGATATCTATCTATCTATCTATCTATCTATCTATCTATCTATCTATCTATCTATCTATCTATCTATCTATCTATCTATCTATCTGTCTGTCTGTCTGTCTGTCTGTCTGTCTGTCTGTCTGTCTGTCTGCCTGTCTGCCTGCCGGCCGGCCGACCCACCCACCCACCGGCCGATCGACCGACGTACCGATATCTATCTATTTATCTATCTATCTATCTATCTATCTATCTATCTATCTATCTATCTATCTATCTATCTAATCTATCTAATCTATCTAATCTATCTGTCTGTCTGTCTGTCTGTCTGTCTGCCTGCCTGCCGACCCACCCACCCACATACCGACCGACCGACCGACAGACAAATATCTATCTATCTATCTATCTATCTATCTATATATCTATCTATCTATCTATCTATCTGCCTGCCTGCCTGCCGGCCCGACCACCCACCCACCGACAGACCGACCGACCTACCGATATCTATCTATCTATCTATCTATCTATCTATCTATCTATCTATCTATCTATCTATCTATCTATCTATCTATCTATCTATCTATCTATCTATCTATCTATCTAGTCTGTCTGTCTGTCTGTCTGTCTGTCTGCCTGCCTGTCTGCCTGCCTGCCGGCCCACCCACCCACCGACCAACCGACTGACGTACCGATATCTATCTATCTATCTATCTATCTATCTATCTATCTATCTATCTATCTATCTATCTATCTATCTATCTATCTATCTATCTATCTATCTATCTATCTAATCTATCTGTCTGTCTGCCTGCCTGTCTGCCGACCCACTCACCCACCCACCGACCGACCGACCCACCGACCGACCGATCCACCCACTCAGCCAGCCAGCCAGCCATCCATCCACCCACCTATCTTTCTGCCTACCTACCTACCTACCTACCTACCGTTCTCTCTGTCTGTCCGGGCCGCGTCATTCATTTTATTCGGAGACTGCCGAGGGTCGTCGCTGGAGCTACGGAGTTCGTGCTTTGTGCGACGCTTTCCGCGCTGCGGAAAGAAACTGAGCCATATGGGATAAAAACCCGGTGCAATGCAGCCGATTTTGTCGACTGTAAGCTACTTCTTTGATTGCACCCACTCCCATACGAATCCAGATACGCCTTTGTTTGTCATCTGGATTTGCAGGTCCTCATTACCGTAAACATAACTTTTTTTAACAAGAAATCACTAGTTGTTAAGCAAAACATCAAAGGAATGATGCCGCTTTTAATGATTTAAGTAGTTTTTGGACCTATCAAAGACATATTCCTTGGGTGGGGGTAAATATAAGACGGCTGGAAAAATTTCATAACGATGCAACAGATAGTTTTCAAACTAATTGATCTTGAATGACGGCATAAATTTCCGGACAGACTATAGGCTGAGTTTAGAGACCATGTGTTGCCCATGCAGCATTATCTCTCGCTCGGCCTGCCTAGTTTGTTCCAGAGGAGAGACAACACCAATACGTCTGGAACAAAACAAGCTGCAGAAGTTGCTGGATCAGCAAAGCAATACTCTAACTGCCCGCCTATCGAAGCTTCCATCTTAGACAAGTTGCCAACCAAGGCGTAGGGCTGGTCTGCCCTGCCATGACATTTAATCATTTGGTTGCATTTCCTCGCACTAGGGTAAGGCTTGTACCCTCCCAATTGCGAACCTCAGCCCGAAGCCGTTGGCACAAAGTGGGGTGTCGGGTTTTATGAACGCCGCCCAACATATAGACTTGGTGATGTGATAATGAAGTGAACTGCTTAGCTCTTTGTCTCTCCGCCGTTAAATCCTCGATCTACTCCGTCTTCTTCCTCATTCCATCTCTTCTTCCTGCTCTTCTTCCCAACCTTCTTGATTCTCTTCTTCCTCGCCTTCGTTTTCTTCCACTTAGGGATAACGGCATAATGGTCCTGTTATTAAAATGCCGTCAGCAATAAAGATTGGCTGCAATGGATCCCCAATACACTCTGTCTCTCGCTTTAGTGGTGTAGTCTGACATATTGCGTTTCGCCCGTCTCTTGATATATACGAGGGGAAGTTATTAAGTAACATACATTTTAGGAATATTTTTTTTTAAATAATTCGAACCAAAGATGTGTGTTGCCGACTCCCTGGCCGAGGGGTTAGCAGCTTTCTTCGTAATCCCAAATACTCTCGTGGTTGACGTTAGTGCACGGGAATTGGAAGCGGTTCGAGTCGCACCAGTGACTTATGAGAGTATGGAGCCGGTCGCTCAGAAAGTCGTGGCGTACTGATGAGCGTAATCTAGCCTAGGAATCAATATACAGCTGAAAGATGCTGATGTTGACCGCAATATCCTGAAACAGGATAGAAACGCGGGGAAAAAAAAAGAAAGAAAAGATGTGTGTTGTATTTCTAAATATATTCCCTCTGTCTGTCAACACACCTGGTCCACATTTTCACCAGCTTGTTGATGCCTTCTAGGAAAAAAGTTTTTGGATGTGGCCTACAACCATGTTTGCACCGCCTCCATTACCTTATTGTCATCTGCAAACTTCTGACCCCGCTAATGTTTTTTTAAAGGATCTAAACAAGTGAAAGTCCAATGACCGTAAGTCTGAACTGTATACTGGATGTTTCAAGACCTCACATTTCAGAGCACTTATTCAATCCACTGCATGCACAGCCGTATAATGGCGGGCGTTGTCGTGCAGCAAAGTACTCCTTTTGAGAGAGTCCCCGGCGTTTCGATCGCATCATGGACTTTAATTTGTTCACTAGCACGTCACTGTGGTCAACCCACTGCATGCTCACGAGCTTCACTCCTTTCCTGGGAATGCACCAATATAGGGCCCTTGATATCCCAAAAGATGGTCATTGTGACTTTCCCAGCCGATTCTTGCATCTCTCATACAGCGGATCATCATTTACGTGTTGTCTTCTATTTTTAAATATTTCTACCCATTTATACTCTCTCTAATCTGACTCAAACGTGAATAATGCCTCGCTGTTCTTACACGGTGGATGACGATAGTGGTTCAGCCATTTTGTAATCTCAATTGCGCGCGCACAAACTGCTCGATCCTCACGATCACTAGATGGGGCATTGCTTAAGAGCTAGTTTGTGTCCTGGAATAAGATTTTCTGTTGTCCATACTCTTCCATGCATTTTTAGTAAAATTACTGTTGCTTAACGACTCTCTATCTTATTAGCTAACTAACTAATTAACGAATCAGCCAACTAACTAACTAACTAACTAACTAACTAACTAACTAACTAACTAACTAACTAACTAACTAACTAAGTAACTAACTAACTAGGAAACCAACACAGCAACTAACTAATCAAGCAACCAACCCAACAACTAACTAATTAGCTAAATAGCCAACCAACTAAATAACTAACGAACCAACCACCTAACCAAGCAACTAACCCAGCAACTAACTAACTAACTAACTAACTAACTAACTAACTAATTAACTAACTAACTAGTTAACTAATTATCTAACTAACCAACTAACTAAATAACCAACTAAATAACTAACCAACCAAGCAACCAACCAAGCAACTAATTAACTAACTAACTGACTAACTAACTAACGATATAACTAACTATATAACTAACTAGCTAACTAAGTAACTAACTAACTTGGCAACCAATCCAGCAGCTAACTAACTAACCAGGCAAACAGCCCAGCAACTAACTAACTAGCTAATTAACTAACCAAGCAATTAATCCAGCAACTAACTAACTCCATCCATCCATCATGTGCCATGCCGGTAAGCGTGGGCGGTCATGTTCTGCCATCTCACTCGATTACCAGAGTCGTTAATCAGCTCCGTGTTCCTGTCTCCGCTGGCCGAGAGGCTAGAACGCCGGACTCTCATTCGGGAGACCCGGGTTCGATCCCTCGGTAAGGTGTCGGATTTTTTTCTGTCGGGGGCAAAAAGAGAATCCTTACCTGCACAGTTCGCGGCGACTGCACTAGCCAGGCGGCCTTTATTCCTCAGGCTCAAAGACCCCTCTGCCATACACCGCAAGGTACTATATTGGCAGTAAATGACAGTTTTGTCGGTGTAAACCGCGTCGCTCGATTCAGAGATTAATAATGTGTTCTGTGCGTGTTTCTTAACATCAATTTGTTCAAATAAGGATGAACCTACGACAGGTCCAGCAAACCGGTAGGGAATTTATTTGTTCAAGAACTATTGCTCGAGAATTATGGAGGAAATTGAGAGAAAAACGCAACTCTATCAGCGTTCACGCCGGAAACGACACACCGAAGCGACACAACAACAAGCGACTAACGACGACAACTGCTAAATTTCGACATACTTCAAATAGAAAGGAGATTTTTGCAACTTGGAATGTTACAGGTCTAGGATATAAGGAACCAGCTCTCGTAGAGTTCATGAAACAATCAAATATTCAATTATTAGGACTCGCAGACACTAGGAAAAAGGGGCAGAACACGAAAAGAACACACGAAGGTTACGTTATTATATGGAGTGGCGTCGATCAGCGAGCTACAGCTAAACATGGAGTGGGTTTTTTGTTGCATCCAGACAAAGCGAAAGCCATTATCAACACTAAATTTATATCAGAAAGGATAATACTAGTACAGATCAAAGAAGGAAATAGAACAACAACTTTTATACAAACATACGCCCCATGTAATGACACTTACAGCGACGAAGACAAAGACGAATATTTTGATAAACTTGCAGATACGTTAAATAATGTCAAGGAGACAGCTGAACTAGTTGTGATGGGTGATTTTAACGACGAATAGGCACAAGAAGAACACCGTGGGAGGATTGCATGGGGCCATTCAGCTGCACAGAGACTGATTGTAACAGCAATGGTCAACGTCTACTCAACATATGCTCAGAGCACGGACTAATAATAGCAAATAGTTTTTTTCAACATCGTCGTAGCCACACCAAAACCTGGTATAAATGGAATGACATAGACCAAGCATCTCAAATTGACTTTATTCTAATTAGGAAATCAGACAGAAGGCTACTATTAGATTCAAGAGCACTCCCAAATACAGATGTTGATACTGATCACAAACCAGTCATAATAAAAAAGATTTCACCACATAGGAAAATAAGAAACAAAAAGGTAACAACACATGTCATCAATTATAGGAGGCTGCAGGAAAACACGGTTAAAGACGAATTCAATCAAGAAATCCAAAACCTACATAAGAACATCCCTAATGATCACTCAAGCGTAGATAAGGAATGAACATGTTTCAAGGCTGCCATGCTAGACACACTGGAAAGTAAATGTGGCACAAAGAAAGTAGGGCAGGACAAAAGATTAAGAACAGCCTGGTGGAACAATGAAGTTAAAGATAGCATATTCAAAAAGAAGGTAGCATTCAAAAAGTGGATAACAACTAAATCTGAACAGGACTATATTACTTATAGAATAGGACGACGTAATGCCAAACGAACAATTAGAGCATCTAGAGATGAATCCTGGAGAATATACGGTGAACAGATGGCGACCCTTAGCAAAGACTGCCCAAGAGAATTTTATAAACGTGTCACCACAATGAGAAACAGAGATGCATGTTACAACCCAACCACCATCATAAACAGCAAAAGAGGTATACCGATATTTAATCCACAACAAAGACTAGCAAGGTGGGCAGAATACTTTCAAGAACTACTTAACCCCACACATAACATAGAAAACCTCACTTTTGTGCCTAAATGCCAGGGGCAGCAAGAACCAAATTTCATACCTGCAGAAGTCAAAGCAGTTATACAGAAAAGTCCTAAAAACAAATCAGCAGGTCCAGATGGAATAACCACAGAAGCTATTCAGGCCTGTGGGGAAACAGGAGTTAAATGGCTAACAAGACTTTTTAATATAGCATGGGAAGAAAGAAAAGTCCCAGATGATTGGCAACAGGCAATAATAGTACCAATATGGAAAAAGAAAGGCAATATGAGAGAGAGTGTGAAACATACAGAGGTATATCACTCCTGAGCCATATAGGGAAAATGTATGCAAAACTTTTGGAACAAAGAGCTAGACCAATAGTGGAACAACAATTAAGCAAAGCACAATTCGGTTTTCGGAAAGGTAAAAGTTGCACTGATGCATTATTTACACTTAGACAAATTTGTGAAAAAACTATCGAATATAGTGACCAGCAGAATATTGTGTTTGTAGATCAGGAAAAGGCTTTCGATAGAGTAGACAGATACAAATTATGGACCATCCTTGAAGACTATGGGATAGAAGGGCAACTGCTAGAAAACATCATAGCCATGTACCACTCGAGCCAAAGTGCAGTAAGAACACAAGAAGGTATATCAGATATGTTCACGCTCAATACATGAGTGAGGCAGGGATGTGTGCTCTCTCCCCTGCTATTCAATATCTACATGGACAGAATTTCCAAAGAAGCAAGTCTCGACAGAACAGATTCAGAAAATTTAGAACTCTTTACTCCAGATGAAACAACTGACCCACAGGGAATAAATGAACTTCTATTTGCAGACGATCACTGCCTGTTTTACAGCGATGAGGGCAGACTACAAAATCATATTACTAATCTGAGTTCAACCTGCAGCAGATACAATATGAGTATAAACACAGCCAAGACCGAAGTAATGCAAGTTAGCAGATCGCCAGGCCCACTAAGTATACAGATAAATAACACACCTCTGAAACAAGTTAAAGAATTCAAATACCTTGGAAGTATGATCACAGAAGATGGCAGATTGGACAGAGAAATTGAAATCAGATGTCAAAAAGCTAGTGCACTTACATATCAACTATCACCCTTACTGAAACATCCAAACATACCCATGTCCGCAAAACGACAGATAATAAACAGCATATTCACACCAACCCTATGCTACCAATCTCAAACCTGGACTTTATCCAAATTACACCTTCGCAAAATCAACACCTGTGAAATGAGATGCTTGAGGAGAGCTGCCAACTTAACAATCCGAGACCGAGTAAGAAATGCTACTATCAGACAGACTGTGGGATCAACACCTTGTGCCACATTTATTGAAAACAGAAGATCAAGTGGTTTGGCCATGTCGTTAGAATGCATCATCAGCAACTACCATCACTGGCCTTACATCAAAGATCATCTGCGGCGAGACCACGAGGACGTCCAAGAAGAAAATGGATTGACGACATCAGAGACATTGTACAACCACACGGAATGACACTATCCAGTGCCGTCCACCGGGCGCTGGAACGCAAATTATTCCTCCCCACGCCGCTTGACGGCAGAAGTGGAAGAAGATGATGATGATGATGATGATCAAAGTTAATTTTGCGCAACAAGTCTGCCTCAATCATCAGCAAAGATAAGGAATCAAGCCTTTCTTGTTTCATTGTCGATATACTTGGATTTTGTACGTTTCAACTGAGAAAAAGAGCGCTCTGTTGAACAGTTCGTAACCATTAATGTTAAATATATGCGCAAGACGATTTCTACATTTGGAAAAGCACACTCGATGTTGTCTCTAACTGGGTGGGGGGTATTTTACCCCCGGGTTGTGGGACCAAGGTTAAATAATGTGCGATTCAATATTACATTTGCGATTTGCTTATGCCATGCAATTACGCTACCGGGACAATATACACATTTTTCTTGAGGACTTGTGGTGCCCCCCCCCCCCCCCCCCCCCCCAATGCTTGGTGCCCTAGGCACGTGCCTTGTTTGCCTAATGGTTAATCAATCCCTGTCTAGGGATGCCGTTTGGGATATCGGTGGCAACCCGTTCTTATGCATACACATGGACTGCATTTGTATTTGCAACATTAACAAAACACGTATGCACTTAACATGTTCAGCTGTCTGCTCCCTCTGTGGCATTGCGATGGAGTCAACAATGAAATACTTAAAATCTTTGTTTGGAAACTTGACCTTAACTCCAAACTAAGTCAAATATCAGCCAGGTCTTGTATGTTTGTACTGAGTCATAACCTGGTTACATCCTAACATGCATCTCCGCAGATGTGATGCTGCAGTACCCGTTTGGAATATCCCCAGTTTCTGAGTGAGCTTCTTATGAGGGGAAGGGAAGAAGAAAAATCAACAACAACAACAACAACAACAACAACAACAACAACAACAACAACAACAACAACAACAACAACAACAACAACAACAACAACACCCCAACAGTAACAACAGCAGTAACTAGAAAAATAATAACAGTAACAACAACCATAACCACAACAACAATAACAACAACGCCAATAACAACAACAATAACCGCAACAGTAACAACAACCGCAATAATACCAACAACAATAACCACAGGAGTAACAACAATAATAACAACAATAACAATAACAGCAACAATAACTGCGATTTCTGAGGTACTTGTACTTTGCATCTCCAAGTCAGGGACGAGAAGTCAACATTTAAGTCAAACTTAATGGTATGTAGTTTGAACCCACTGCCCATACACCCGCACACAGGTTTTTGCGTTGCTTTTTTACGAGATGGTATGGGTCCGGTCGTTTAGAAAGCAGAAGTAAACTACTGAAGGTAAACTTGCCAAGAGATCACAAACAGCCACAAAAATGCTGAGGTTGACTACCACGTACTGCAAAGGATATGCAACTAGCTAACATGCATCTTTAGGCCGGACACTGATGAATTACATCCACTTACATGCATCTTTATGTCGGACACTGATGAATTACATCCACTTACATGCATCTTTAGTAGATCTGACACAGATGAATTACATCCACTTACATGCATCTTAAGTAGATCTGACACAGATGAATTACATCCACTTACATGCATCTTTAGTAGATCTGACACAGATGAATTACATCCACTTACATGCATCTTTAGATCGGACACAGATGAATTATATCCACTTACATGCATCTTTAAATCGGTCACAGATGAATTATATCCACTAACATGCATCTTAAGTAGATCTGACACAGATGAATTACATCCACTTACATGCATCTTTAGATCGGACACAGATGAATTATATCCATTTACATGCATCTTTAGATCTGACACAGATGAATTACATCCACTTACATGCATCTTTAGGTCGGACACAGATGAATTACATCCACTTACATGCATCTTTATGTCGGACACTGATGAATTACATCCACTTACATGCATCTTTATGTCGGACATAGATGAATTACATCCACTTACATGCATCTTTATGTCGGACACTGATGAATTACATCCACTTACATGCATCTTTATGTCGGACACTGATGAATTACATCCACTTACATGCATCTTTATGTCGGACACTGATGAATTACATCCACTTACATGCATCTTTATGTCGGACACTGATGAATTACATCCACTTACATGCATCTTTATGTCGGACACTGATGAATTACATCCACTTACATGCATCTTTAGATCGGACACTAGATGAATTACATCCACTTACATGCATCTTTATGTCGGACACAGATGAATTACATCCACTTACATGCATCTTTATGTCGGACACTGATGAATTACATCCACTTACATGCATCTTTAGATCTGACACAGATGAATTACATCCACTTACATGCATCTTTAGTAGATCTGACACAGATGAATTACATCCACTTACATGCATCTTTAGTAGATCTGACACAGATGAATTACATCCACTTACATGCATCTTTAGTAGATCTGACACAGATGAATTACATCCACTTACATGCATCTTTAGTAGATCTGACACAGATGAATTACATCCACTTACATGCATCTTTAGTAGATCTGACACAGATGAATTACATCCACTTACATGCATCTTTAGTAGATCTGACACAGATGAATTACATCCACTTACATGCATCTTTAGGCCGGGCACGGTGGAAACCACAATTTGACTCTGCGGCTGGGGCACAGCGCCTGGTCTCGATATCAAACAGCTGAGGGTAGGGACACTCATCCTCGTAAACCGCCAGGAATGGATGGCCGCTGGTTCGTGACTGCGAGCAGTTGAAATATCTGTGGCACAGGCTTGGGTGGCCGATTAGATCTTGGAAACCCCGTGTGCATTCTCGGTGGGCGTTCAAGCCTGCAGGTGAGGATAAATAGTAGCTCAGTATACACCTCCTGGATGCACCTGCAGGATACACCTACAGGATACACCTACAGGTTACTTCTACATGATACACCTACATGGTATAGTTACAGACCACACATACATTGCCGCTCTCCGTAGCGGTGGCGTTTCTAACGCAATTCGTAATGCCGCTTACCCGCGTTCGAAACACAGCGGCGACCGATTTGGCAGCAGATCGTGTTGCGCTGGTTTTAACGTGTTGGCATAGGAACCGGTCGTCCAGAAAGCAATGGCAAACATTGTGCGTAAAAAACTTGCCAAGACATCAACAACGGCATAAAAATGCTGGTGTTGACTGCAACGTCCTGTGAGGGATATGCAACTTTAAAACACACACACACATACAGGATATACCCAAAGGATACATCAATATGATATACCTACAAGATACACCTACATGATACACATGTATGATATAAATCTGCAGTGCACACATTCAGGATACACCTTAAAGATACTACAAGAAAGTATCCCATCATACTGCAATAATGATTTCATCTAGGGACAACAACAAAATATTTAGTCACACAACAATAACTTCAACTAGGGACAGTAAGAATTGATATTAACACACCTGAACAATAACTTCAACTAGGGACAGTAAGAACTGATATCAACACACCTGAACAATAACTTCAACTGGGGACAGTAAGAACTGATATCAACACACCTGAACAATAACTTCAACTAGGGACAGTAAGAACTGATATAAACACACCTGAACAATAACTTCAACTAGGGACAGTAAGAAATGATATCACCACACCTGAACAGTAACTTCAACTAGGGACAGTAAGAAATGATATCACCGCACCTGAACAATAACTTCAACTAGGGACAGTAAGAAATGATATCACCACACCTGAACAATAACTTCAACTAGGGACAGTAAGAAATGATATCAACACACCTGAACAGTAACTTCATATAGGAATCTTGCCAAGAAATCAACAATCAGCTGAAAGATGCTGATTTTGACATCGATGTCCTGTAAAGGATATCAGGGGGAAAAAACGGACTGTAAGAAAGAATATAATCCCACTTGAACAATAACTTCACAGAATGACTGCTCGAAAGAATCTCATAATACTTGAATATTGACTTCAAGTGAGGACTGCAAGAAAGAATGTCATCGTATTTCAACAATGTCTTCAACTCGGGATGTCGAGAAAGAATCTCATAGTACGTCAGCAATAACTTTAACTAGGGACATTTTCTCCTATAATATCTATATCATATGCATAACCAAACAGTCTGGATGTTCCTCCAATAGCACATTCCTCCTTGATCTGGCTAAAGTAAAGAGACGGTCACCAACTACTTAATTCACCGTCTACTAACACTGGCAGTGGGCTTTGCTGGCCCACTATAGGCCAAAAGGCACATTGTGGAACTAAAGAGCTCACAACAAAACCAGGGGACGCTGGGGCCTCAGAGTGTTGCTCTATCCTCTGGGGGAACCGCCAGCCCTTAAAGAAAAAAAAAAAGAAAAAAGAATTAATGTGGGATGGTAAATATAATAAATTAGAATAAGGACAAGTTCGCTAGGGGTATTCAGTATGAATGGGGTCTAAATCCCAAACACGCCCTCTATAGGAAATAATATACTGGCTCGTGAAACCCCTAAGCATTGATTGAACAAGGCAGAAAAGGGTGCAAGTTCAACACTAATAAAGAAGAAATGTTTCCCACAGAAGGCTGGGAGATCCGGGAAGTTCTACCACAGACACCCGAGTAACTAATCACTCTACCCATAAGGTTTGTCTATGTGTAAGTGCCCCGCCCCACATTTAATCTCCCACATATATATAAACAATGACAAGTATCCACTGTCATGCATATCCACAGTATTACATAACAGAGGGACAACAACCAAAGTTAGACACCACAACTGGATTACATGACAGAGGAAAACAGCCACTGTTAGACAAAAACAGTACAATGACTCACTGTATCACATAACAGTAACCATAACTGGACTATAAACATCAATTTTGGAACAACAGGTTTACAATGAAGTAACTTCAAGGCTTGGTTAAACCAAACAAACAAACAACTGTATTGTGAAAACATTTGGTTCCTGGGCAAACCCTGTTGGCTACATTATGGTGACATATACATGAAAAAATTATCATATTTCAGGCAATGCACACAAAGTATACAACCATAACAGAAGTCCCCAAAAATCCCCAAAAAAGGTTCACAACAAATACATGTGTTACACACAAACAAAGTAAATAATCCATACAAAGAAATAGATAAAGAAAATCTATCTAATCTGTCTCTAGAAATATCCTATGGGTCTGTTGATGACTCCTTCATTATCCACTAGAAAAAAGTCTGGCCACAGTCGCACTCTCTATAATCCAGGAAACAGCTGCTTTGCATATATCCACCTATTCAGAAAATTGTGGATTGCACACACACACACACACACACACACACACACACACACACACACACACACACACACACACACACACACACACACACACACGGAACGTTCACCTCCGGATCATATATCCAAAGCGAATAACATGTTGGAGAAATCCATATGAATCCAAAGTGAATATACTGTAAATCTCCCAAGTCACAGCTGCTAAGGAACTGGGCTAGGAGCATTCCAGAGTGGTATAACAGACAGGTATAAGTCTGAAGCGTTCTGGCATGGTGTAACAAACAGGTGTCCAGGTGATTGATTCGATTAGGATCAGGCACAGCACTTTCAGTATATCTTTGGATGAGGAGTGACATCACATTATCCATAGTATTTCCTGACAGAACTATCTTGAATTGGGCATGAATATTCCAGCCCTTTTCTGGGTTAAGATGTCGGCTCTATCTTTCTTCAGCTTAATACACGACTTGATTGACCGGGAGGTGGTATAGTGCTTGATTGTCCATGTCTGGGATATGATGGATGAGAAGATTCAAAGGAAGCTGTGAGTCCACAAAAGCAGTTGGTAAATCCATACTGTTCAATGATGGTGAACTCCAGACTATCCGTGAGCCTCTGGTATATGACAGTTGAACGTGGAATCAAGCGGTGACTTTTAGAAGAGGTTATACGCTGAAAACCATCTAGGCCAGGCATGCCTCATGTCTTTGCAGACATTGAAAAGATTAACACCGTCTGTAAGTTCCCAGAGGTAGGGAATCCACTTCAGCATATTCAAAATCCATTAATTATCCAGGCATTGACATTCAGGTTCAGGGTGTGTGGCAGTAACCAGCACTCTCTGTAGAATATTAGGGGTAGGCTGAATACCCAGTTTCCTGCCTCTAAATTCAAATAAGTTGACTATAACTTCAGTTCCAATCATGGTGACTAGTGCCAATACTCCACCGCCATCTCTAGCGCTGTATAGTGAAGAAAGAACAGGGTCGATATACATTAGTAATAACCCAACCATTGATAAGTGTATCATAATAAAATATTCATTCTTATAACAGTGTATCATAATAAAAATAGAGGGAACAAAAGAGGAGAAGAAAAAAAGGTGTTTCTAATTTCCTAGCACTTGTCGCCTACTGTAGTGTTTTGTCTCACTCCAAAAGTGAGTAAGGTATCTACTCAATAGGTACATCTCTATTGGACTGATACTGGAGCTTCCTGAGGGGTTACGCACCACCTAATCCATCCAAACATTTTGATAGTACCGCTGTCACAACATGGACGAAATCCCCGAGACAATGACCTCATGTAAACAATTTATAATCTCCTTTCCATAGTTACAAACAGCATTATGTGACTACCACTGACAAATGGCACAAAGGCTAGCTACCAGATCAGTCATTTCCTCTTGCATCATCCTCACCATCATCATCATCATCATCATCATCATCATCATCATCATCATCATCATCATCATCATCATCATCATCATCATCATCATCATCATCATCATCATCATCATCATCATCATCATCATCATCATCATCATCATCATCATCATCATCATCATCATCATCATCATCATCATCATCATCATCATCATCATCATCATCATCATCATCATCATCATCATCATCATCATGTGTTTGACCCCACTGGGGTGAAGTTAAAAGATCTACTCCAGCAGTAACATCATGAATAGAATATACATATATATGATGAATAACAGAAAAACTTGTTAGTCTTTTACTAAACATGGTATGAACTCTCTAGTGGGTATTACCCGACATCTCAACCAAAACACAAGAGCACGGTGCCATTTCCCACTTGAGATTATATATATCATAAAAAATGACAATCCCATAACATCATTTATGAAAAGACTACAAGACAATCACACCTCTGTGTATTTACAACAATGTAAACAAAAGATTAACTACTAATTGTATGAAAAAGTCAAGCGAGAATATATCTCTCTCTCTAACATACTATTCATGTTGTACACAGATAGGAATATTTCTCCCTCATAAGGGCAGAAATACAAAATATGCACTCAGAAAAAACACTTTATAACACAGAGACCAGTTGTGAAAAATAAGCATTTAGGAATAAAATAAGTTTCCAAAAGCGTATCAGAAAGGTGACTCATAGCAAGATTATATTGTATGCTTTATGAAAGCTCACTGGACACCATGGCGATAGTACAGACTGCCCAACTCAAACCAACTTTTCAATGAAAGCGATTCTCATAATTTTCACACACACAACTTCAATCATGATATTAGTTGCATCAAAGCATTTATCCTAATACATAACATGATATGTTTTAAAATGCTCACCCGAAGCGCAGAGAATTAGTGGGCTATTAATTAACCCATTAACAATGGGTCACCCGCTAACTTGAAGAAAACATGGCGATTGACGAGACCGGCTTTGTCTACCCAGCCTTTGTCTCGCTTAAGCCTATGTTTCCGGGGCTCGGCCAATCAATGGCCTTAATTCAAACGAAAGTTAGTTTCGTTAAGTATCCCGTCCTAAGTTTTAATAGCGCGTATGACAACGTCTGCTGGAAAGGACTGCGGGATGATACATATATGTCACAATTAACAACGCCTACGTCAGAATTTTAGATTTTTTTTTTAGATTAACAACGCAGTAAAAATGAGAATTGTCAATTACTGCGAATATTCAACGCTACTGTATGGTGTGAAAGCGTGGACACTGAACAAGCTACTAGAAAGTCGAATAGAGGTCCCGGAGAAGTGGATATACAGACGAGTATGTCGTATTTTTTTGGAAACAAAACCAATTAAATTCAGAGGCCCTAGAAATACTGGGAATGAAGAGAGAGTTGATGAAAGAAATAAAATAGAGCCAAGTGAAATATTTCGTCACAAGATGGATGAATAATCAGCCTGACAGACTGTACAGTCAGGGCGAGAGACCGACAGTGTTGGAGATCCATTGTAGCCAACGATCATTGCGGAGAAAGCGCCTGATTGATTGATTGACTCAGCATTTTATAGCGCTACGAAAGAGAAGACTGCTCCGCTGCGAAGCTTTTATCACTAACATGTGAGGAAAAGCCAGGCTCACGATGATGCTGCAAAAGTCTCCAGATGAAACAGTCAGCACGATTCCAATTCACCATTACCCCTAGCCGGGTCAACTTCAAGGAGAAGGTATAGTTAGGGTCCATCAATGGCCCATAGTGATGGCCATGTGATTGAGTCAGCCGCAAAATCAGCTGCCCATGGTTTTACCCTCACAGGCTTACTAATCAGAAGGCTATCGTTGTTCATATGGGGTTATGGACTTAATTGCCACGGTCAGCACCTCACAACCCGCGCTTCAAACGGGAAGACACATGGTCAGGTTACGTGAAAGAACTCAATAATGACACACGTGAAGAACAGTTGGATATTTCTTATAATATGTAAGGGCCACCAATACGGAAGTTCAGCATGCTCTCAATGAAAAGAAAACTGGCAAGACCCCGGATCCAGATAACATCACAACCGAATTTATTAATGCCTAGAAGAGTGTGGTATATACCAAGTTATCATATTGCTATGCAATATATATGTTGGGCGCGTACTGTTTCCAGATATTTGTTTCTTATACAGTGAAAATACTGTATTTTCAGAAATGTAGAAGATACTAGGGGGTTCACAATTGGGAGACGTAACATCAATAACATTAGATATGCGGATGAAACATTATTGATTGCAAACAATGAGCAGGATCTGCAACATTTAGTAGATGCGGTTGTTGCACACAGTGAACGACTAGGGTTAGAATTAAATTGTAAGAAGACACAGATTATGGTCGTATCTAGGGAGAAGGAAATACCACAATGTAATACACAAGTAAATGGGAATATTCCTAAGCAAGTGAATCGGTACAACTATCTCGGAACAGTCGTAACAATTCAATTCAACTTTTTAATTCAAGTTTATTTTAAAAGGGTTACAAATTGGGCACGCAGGCCCGTCTTACATTCGGCCCTTCCAATCACTCATCTTTCATTCATCAATAGTGTTACGAGTCACATTCCTCACACACCCACACATCCCTCTCCCACCGACATACACCCCCACCCACCCACACCACAACAACTCAAACACGACCCCCACCCACCCACCCACACACACCTCACCCACCCACACATATCACCCACCCATACACACACCCTCCATCCACCACCTACACCCACCCCACATACCCACCCAGCCATACACATCCCCACCCACCGACACACTGTTTGGTTAAGGAATTTTCCTACTTTTTATAAATTATTATACATTTTCTTATTTTGTTAACAAAATGTCCTACTTTTCATAAGTTTTGCATAAAATATTTCTTCACTTGTCCAAAAATTTTCACATTTGGTTAACAAAGTTTCCTACTTTTTATAAGTTTCGATGAACTTTGGTCAAACTTTTCACATTTGGTTAACAAAGTTTCCTACTTTTTTATGAGTTTGTTTGAAATTTGGTCAAACTTTTCACATCTGGACAACAAAATTTCCTACTTTTCACAAGTTTGGGTCAGATATTCATAAGTTTGGTTGAACTTTGGCCACAGTTTTTCACATTTGGTCAACAAAATTTCCTACTTTTTTATGGATTTGGTTTAAATTTGGCCAAATTCTTCACCTTTTGGTTAACAAAGTTTCCTACTTTTTATGAGTTTTGTTTGAAATTTGGCCAAACTTTTCACATTTGGATGGCATGGCCACATGGCATTGACGAGACAAGAACACTGAGCTGATCCACGACACTGGTGATCGAGTGAAATGGCGAGTCATGACCGCCCACGCTTTCCGGCAGGGCACATGATTGATTGATTGATTGATTTCACATTTGGTTACCAAAGTTTCCTACTTTTTATGAGTTTGTTTGAAATTTGGCCACACTTTTCACATTTTGTTAACAAAGTTTCCTACTTTTCATAAGTTTTGGGTGAAATTTGGTCAAACTTTTCACATCTGGACAACAAAATTTCCCACTTTTCATTAGTCTGGGTTAGATTTTTATAAGTTTGGTTTGAAATTCGGCTAACTTTTTCGCATTTGTTTAACAAATGTTCCTACTTTTTCATAAGTTTGACTGCGATTGTTATAAGTTTGGTTTGAAATGTAGCCAAAGTTTTTCCGCTCTGGCTAGCAAATTTTATTACTAGGTCAAGAATTTTGCCATTTGGTTATCAAAGCTTCCTACTTTTCATATGTTTGGGTGAAATTTGGTCAATTTGTTCCCTCTGGACAACAAAATCTCCCACTTTTCATAAGTATGGGTGACAGTTGGCCAAACTTTTCACGTTTGGTTAACAAATTTTCCTATTTTTCATATGTTTGACTGAGATTTTTATAAGTTTGGTTTGAAATTCGGCTAACCTTTTCACATTTGGTTAACAAATTTTCCTACTTTTCATAACATTGGGTGAGCTTTTTATAAGTCTGATTGAAATGTAGCCAAAATTTTCCCCCTCAGGCTAACACATTTTCTTATTTGGCCAAGATTTTTGCCATTTGGTTAACAAAGTTTCCTACTTTTCATAAGTTTGGGTGAAATTTGGTCAAACTTTTCCCCTCTGGACAACAAATATTCCCACTTTTCATAAGTTTGGGTGAAAGTTGACCAAACTTTTCACGATTGGTTAACAAATATTCCTACTTTTCATGTGTTTGACTGAGATGTTTATAAGTTTGGTTTGAAATTCGGCTAACCTTTTCACATTTGGTTAACAAATGTTCCTACTTTTCATAAGTTTGACTGAGATTTTTATAAGTTTGGTTGAAATGTGATGAAACCTTTTCACTTTGATTAACAAATTTTCCTACTTTTCATAAGGTTGGGTGAGCTTTTTTATAAATCTGCTTGAAATGTAGCCACGATTTTTCCCCTTTGGCTAACAAATTTTTATTACTTGACCAAGATTTTTGCCCTCCATTCTCTCATCACATGACAACTATATGCACCGTAAACACTAAAACAAAATTCAACAACCAAGACGTAATTATAATATATGCTTGTTTATTTTACAGTATTTTAGTACATTTTACAGTATTTCAGTACATTTTTCAAAAATAAAAATGCATAATGTCATTATACGAAATGGATGATGTGATATGAGGTGGTATACATAGTATCATCACATTATTTTATTTTCACATACAGAGCTATACACATTGTATGTTGTTTCTGGCTTTCTTCACACCATTGCCTGAGTAGGCTGATTTTTTCGGTTGGTAGCCTGTTATGTACATGTCACTTAGCATGTAGTCATAAAACTGGTCTCCTGCATGGTGGGCTGATATCTGAATGTTGTAGATAACCGAGGGATCAATCATCTGAGTTTCGGGTACAGCAGGTCTTCGACCAGTCTGGGATTTCGATGTAACGCCACGAATTTCACCATTATTCTAGGTCTGATCTCTTCCGAACTCGAAAATGTAACGTCAGCACTGAAGTCCCGGTAGTGAGTGTGACCTTTGTGCCCGTATCAGTGGTTAGAAGTATTTCCGCCGTGTCGAATGAGTAACGACTCAGTGGTATGTAGGCGCGAAACACTGAGGTCGAGCGGTGATTCATGATAGGAACCGTCCTTAGTAGTGGGACCATGACATCTCCGACTGGTCTCGCCGCAATGAGATCGCAGTATACGTAGACATTTTGCATGTCGTTATGCCGGTCTATCGCCCCTTTACCTTCAATTGTATCTAGTATCTCTTGCAACTTCTCACTAAATGTAATAGTGGCCCCGGGTTCGAGTATTTTCACGATGACTTTCTTTGATGTATTGTCGAAATGGAATAGAACACAGAGCTGCTCGTCCACCTTCCGATCTTTCATTAGTCGATTCAGTGCAGCTATAAACGCCTCTGGTGAACTGTACAGGCCCGGGGGACACGCCTTCTTATCACTCTACCGTTTGGTATCTTAGCCATACTTCATTCTCTAGCACATTGCAGTAGTAGTTGGGGAATTGAATTTCGGCCAGACCCACTTCGAAATGTTGACTCACCTCAATAGTCTGCGGTAACTTGACGAAATAGTGACCTGGTGTGTTCTTTGGAAACATGTTCGGCGAAGCATTATTAGGTAATGTCACGTAGAAGCTCATATTTTAGGGTTTGGTAGCATGTAACCCAAACAGCTGCTTAGAAGAGCGATCTACAGCTTGCTCTCGACCGCGTCGAGGTTGTCTCGAGACAGATTAAATAGTGATACGCCAATGACTGTATATAACGACCAGTTGACAGAAGAAGACAATCTCTAGTCGCGACACTCACTGACCACACATGCGCCAGAACGAATTTCTTTCCCCCTCTGGGCTATTTTGTGGGTTAATTTCCACATTGATTTCTTCCATTACCACTGTTTTTGATCTACTCGGTCATTACACGCGTGTCTCGGTTGTATCATTATTTGCTATTGGCAAATGCAAAAATCAGTGCTCGAGGCGCTCGTTGTGGGATATTGTCGGTACTAAGGACACTACTTTCTGAACTTAGCAGTAGGCATAAGGTCACCATGCAAGAGTTGTCATCCCACTGTCGAGTACCCAGACACGCCAGCGCTGTTCGATTGGCTACGGAAGGAGTGCAATAAGATAAGTCTGATCCACCCGTTACATACCACCAAAAGAAATGAATGACGAAGTCAGCCAGAAAGCCACAGTACTTGCTCAAGGTGACTACCGTGTTATGGACAGATCAGGACAAGTCATTATTCTACATCTCAGAATAGGCCACATGTATACAAACATTCAGGCTTAATGAATCAGCCATGTGCATGTGTTGATTGGTGTCGCAGCCAGCCGAGCACATACTCCAGTTATATGCGATTAGCACCATATATCTCTTTATTATACTAGTATTTTGATCGGTTTTAGTCACGTGGTTGTACACTTACACATGTGATCGACTGCGACGCCATCTTTACTGGTTTTAGTCATGTGTTTCGATTGTATACCTTAGATATATGACCGGAAGCATCGCCATATTTGAACGGCTGTGGGCATTACCAAGTGTCTCCACTTTATCGTTATGCTGTCAGTACACTCTGAGTCATCGTCCAGTTTTCCCCAAAGACATGTCTGAACACGTTCACTCCGTCGACATAGCCCTGTGACGAATCACCCAGTTGGTCACGATCAGATGATGCTGAAGATGATGATGAGCTGATGAGCTGATGATGGATGATGATGATGATTTTTGTTGGTGGTGATGGGTGATGACGGTGATGGTAATCCTGATGACAGACACTGCAGAAGATCATGGTTGTCGGTCGTTCAGAAAGACAACGGCAACATTGCCCAAGAAGCATGAATGCTGGGGCTGACTGTGACGTCCTGTAAATGCAATACATTACAACTTGACTGCAGTATGTAATAGACAGACACAACTATAGTACGAGGCATAGCTTTGGTTGTGAGATTACACGCCAAATCATGGTGGCACACGAACAACCAAACAATGCTGGGGCTGACTGTGACGTCCTGTAGATGCATTTCATTACACCTTGACCACGCTATGTAATAGATAGACACATAGCTATAGTAAGAGGCCTAGATATGGTCGTGAAATAACACGGCAAATCATGGTGGTACACGACCAACCAAACAATGTTGGGGTTGACTGCAATGTCCTGTAATTGATAACACACACACACATACACACACACGCGCATATCCATACACACACACACGCGCGCTCACATGACATGGCTGCCGTTCGTTCAAAATGACAATTGGAAACTTGCCCAGGAAGTCTGAAGCTCCACAGAATGGTGAGGGTGACTGCGATGTCCTGTAATTGATAGCACACACACACACACACACACACACACCTGTCCATACACACACGCACATGACATGACTGTCGTTCGTTCAAAATGACAATTGCAAACTTGCCCCAGGAAGCCTGACACTCCATAGAATACTGAGATTGACTGCGATGTCATGTAATTGATAGCGCACAAGCGCGGATGCATGTACACACACACACACACATGAGATGGGTTCCGTTCGTTCAAAAAGACAACAGCAATCTTGCCCAGCAAACCCGATACTCCACAGAATACCGGGACTGACTGCAATGTCGTGTAATTGATAGCACACACGCGCGCACGCATGCACACATGATGATGGTGTTGATAGCATTAGCTGATGATGAATGGTCAGGCCTTCAGCTACCTAGGAGTACTATGAGGTTAGGCCATAGACCACATTTGTTCAATATGCCATAAGAGCGCTTTACACCGGTATAGTTTAATGCGTTGTCGACACATTAAAAATAGGCATGCTCGTCCTACGCAAGTCGACCTGGCACACGATGCTGTTTTCGCTTATATGTGTTGTTTATAGTCTACTTGGAGGTATAGACGATTTCACAGCGTATGTTTGGTCGAAGTAGATTTATAGGCGTTTGCTTTATTTCATTCAGAAGAATCATCTTTATAACAAATAGGTATACATATTTGTGGTGAAATTTTATTTTAAATGGTCGACTTAACTTTTCCAATCTTCCGCGACTAACCGCTGCGTTGTAATTATGTTAACGATCACCCAGAACGCCTCAGTGGGCGTGTTTATCTTCACAGCTTATCAGTACCCACTGGCCGCGGCTATTATATTTCTTGCTGGCCGTGGTGGGCTCAGCGCGTGACCTTTGCCTGTGGGCGCAGGTAAACGGTCATTCAAGGGGAGCTTAATATGCAAAAGGGACGACAATTCTGGTTGAGTCAAGAGCCCTGACTAGTCTCCCCCTGGTTACTTTTATAATTAAGGGGACGTTATTTGTGGTGTTTCATTACATATTTTTATTATTATCTTGGTAAGTTACGCCTTAAATTAATGGAGACTCGTAGTTTTTTATTGACCGTAATATACTCCACTAGACATACAGGAAATTTAATCGTTTAATTATGTTTTAGAGTTAATTTTTTAATAATAATGTATCCGTGTCTAGTATATTTTTAAACCAGATTTTCACCAAGCGCTTAATGTTGATACATGGGTCTGAACTTCTGCCGAACTAATTATCATGCTGAGGCGTGACAAAAAGTATATTCATGCGGTCATTACTTGACCTACTCGGGGTAACTCGAGAGATGGAATAAATCAATTTTCTGTCATATTGGATTTCGATCTCTTCAGCGAAGGCGTCGATATCTACATGACTGAGGCTCGATCACACCACACACCTCACCACACACGCCCCCACACACGCCCCCCCCCACACACGCCCCCACACACGCCCCCCCACACACACACACACACTGGGACTTGAACCCCGGTGCCTGGCGACTAGTTGGTCTACTTATCTATGTAAGTATTCCACATGCCCGGGGCTTGCGCCGCTGTCTTTTAGCGACCACGGGACGGACCAGGGAAGCCGAGGCGAGCAGTGGAGGCATCTAGGGTACCGAGGGCGGGTACCCAGGTGCCCGGTGACTAGTTGGTCTACTTATCTATATAAGTAATCCGCATGCACGGGTCTTGCATCGTTGTCTTTGAATGGGCTCGTAAGCGGTCGGGGGAAACCGAAGCGGCCGGCGGAGGTACCTGTTCGCGCCAGCCCGCCCCGGGACCGGAAGTGACAACAGGAAGTAGTCACCAGGACAACAAGACCCAAGAAAATAAACGCCAAGTTCAAATATTGAGGTCGTAAAATATGACAAAACAAGATGGACGGATAACCCCGTATAGAATGATTTATCGGGGGTTTGAAACCCCAAAACCGCTTTAGTTACAACATTATATACTACTCCGGTGGCGATAGTTAAGCCTAACATGACGACCAGACGACCGGCAAGGACACAGCGTGGTAAGAGAGCAGGAGCACGCAGAAGGCGATTAAAATGTGACAGATTTGGCATCGGACACGTTCGAGTACTGTACTGGAACTGTGCATCATTTAGTCAACGCCGACCCATTCTTGAAAAACTACTCTACGGAAACGATATTGTAGTCTTACAAGAAACAGCTCGGCGACGGAACAGTCAATGTCGCGGGGTTTCAGGGCTTCTTTAACAGGCGGCACCTCGGACAGGCCATTCTGGTCTGCGACAACATACTGGTGTCTGAGATCGATATGTCCGCCTGGAATAGTGATTCCCTGCAAGTGCAGGCATTAAGAATAATGACGCCAGTGCAGCTTATAATCGTGAACGTTTATGCGAGTAATGGGAAGGTCGACGTGCGACAATTGCAGAGTTTTTCCGATATGGATGAAAGGCATATCATCTACTGTGGCGACTTCAATGCCAGAGGCAGTCAATGGGGAATAGCATCACCAATAGACGGGGAGAAGATATGGAGGACGCCCTGGCATCTGCTACCCTAATTTGTCTGAATGATGGGAAGGTCACTAGAATAGCCACTCGACCTGGTGACTGTGACAGCGTCATTGACTTCGCCCTGGTGTTGCACACCATCGCACCAAGGTGCCGGTGGGGCACACTGGGACACCACGACAGTGACCACTACCCTTGTATCATCCTGATCGAGAAAGACAGGGCCAGGAGTCAAGGAAACAAGACACATGCCTTCCCGTATGACAACACTGGTCAAGACACCATAAGCAAGATAAGAAGAAAACTAACTTCTTCCCGCAGAAGACAAGAAAGATGGTTGCAGCCATCATGGTGGAATGGAGAGGTCGAGAAGGCATGGCTGGGAAAGAGGCAGGCTGTCAAAGACTGGCAAAAAGCCAGAAAAGTTAACATGCCACAGGTTGAGTTGGCGAACCTGAAGACTGAGGTCCATAGGACTTTATTCAAATCCTGCGCCAAACAGGTCAAGGCAGAGAAATGGGACGAGTTCTGCAGGAAGGTGTGCTCCGAGCGATATCTTAAGACATTCTGGCGCCTCCATAAGTGCATGAACGGTGCTGCACAACTTAGGGGTAATCCATACGTTCAAGGCACAGACCTCACATGGAAAAAGTCGGATGCGGATAAAGGTAAGGCCCTTATTGCACGCTACATAGAGCAGACTGACCAGAAAGACGAGCCCGCCAGAGGACCACAACGACACTCTCTCAGTTGTGCGAGGGGTCGGGACAGAGGAAGAATGTATAATCACAGCTGAGACAATACGTGCAATGCTCAAGAAATCACCTAACACCGCCCCAGACCCATACGGCATCCGATATGGTGACCTACTGGTGATGTCAGATGATGACATGGAAGAACTAGCCAGAGAATTCAACACCAGCATCCAGAGGGGTCAGATCAAAGGTGAATGGCTACACAGCTACTTGCTGCCGCTGCCAAAGCCGAACAAAGACCATTCCAGGATAAGCAGCTACAGAATCATTACGATGCAGAACACTGCTGGCAAGCTACTGGAGAAAATTGTAGCACACAGACTTGCTTGTGACTTGGAACAACTCCGCTGCTTCTCGCCCACACTTGGAGGTTACAGACATAACAAAGAGTCATGGCTGAATGCGGTGGTCTTTGCTCAAGATGTTTACGAAGGATTTCAGGTCAGAGAAAAGACATGTGCGGGCGCCATAGACTTAGAGGACGCTTACAATAGAGCAGGGGTCACCAAACTACGGCTCGCGGACCGGACACGGCCCGCGACGTCATTTCATCTGGCCCGCCGTCGGTACTCGAACTTGCTTGACATAACTATGAAACACGAGACTTTGTGATACAATTTAAATGTAAATATTATGTTTTGAATAATAGGAGATCTTCACAAGTGCGGAGACCTCCTGGCTGCACTAGGTTGTTTATTTAGGTGGCCCTATTTATAAATTTTGCGAACCTTGTTATGAGATATATTATATTACGCCTGCCGCGACTCTGCAAGAGTATGGAGTAGCATATCCCTTGATACCCTGGTAAAAAATGTATAGGATGCTGGGATGTTGTGTTGGCGTGCCTATAACAGCCCAGTAAAGCCATGTTCCCGCCTCTTTGGCCTTGGGAACAACTTAGGCCGAAGAGATGCTGATGTCTAATTTTCAGCAGAGGGTTTGAACTTAAACCCCTGAGCCACTACCAAGTAGATGGGCGAACATGCCCCAGGCACGGCCGAGCGTAGCCACTGTTTTCCAGACCGCAGTTGAGAGGGTAGACAGGCCCTGTGAAGATCCAAAAGATCAAAGAGGATCTTGATTGTGGATTGACGATTATCTGCTCTGGGGTGAGTTTTGAACGAACCTTCATAGTTTAAATAGGAATATAGGAATATAATAGCTATGTATGTGACTGAGAACAATAATGGAGGGATATATGCCTGGGAAGAGAGGAAGAGGAAGGCCAAAGAGAAGATGGGTGCAGGATATGGCGGATGATCTCCAGATGGATGTATCTGAAGCGGGAAATCTTGCTTATGATCGAGAGGTTTTCCAGAACGTTGTTATGGGAGCGAGATTCTGCAAAGGACATGCTACTGAATGAATGACCTTTGTTCCATCTTGTTGTCTGATAATTGCTGGTGTTGTGTATCAGACTACAGTTACAATGTTGGATGTTTATCCATGCTGTGATGAGGATCACTGGTACTGTGTTGGATGACTACCCATGCTGTGATGGAAGATCACTGGTACTGTGTTGGATGACTACCCATGCTGTGATGGACGATCACTGGTACTGTGAAGAATGATCATGTGTATGTTTATTCATGGGGATGCCTATTTTGTCATTGCATCTAATCATGAATTTTATATATTAGGACATTGGCATTATTAATCAGATGTTGTTGTATCTTTATAATTACATTATTCTGATTCCCAAGATGGCAAGACAAGATTCCAAACACTAAAGTCCTAGAAAGAGCATCCATGCCAGTATCCACATTCTACTGATGAAGAATCAGATTCGCTGGGGTGGTCACTTGACTCGCATGCCAGATCACAGGCTCCCTAAATGATTTTTTTACAGCGAACTGCGTTGTGGTAAACGCTCGCAAGGTGCCCAGAGGAAACGCTTTAAAGACACTGAAAAGTTCACTGAAGGCTTTTGGAATTCATCATGACACCCGTGGGCTGCAGCCAGAGACCGAAATTCGTGGCGTGCATCATTACGCAAGGGTGCAGTCATATGTGAGGCAACCAGGACTGCAAGAGCTGTGAAGAAAAGGCAGGACAGAAAAACCACTGCAGGAAATCCTCCTCCAAAAGCGTCAAGCATTCCTTGCCCACATTGTCAAAGAACATTTCGAGCCAAAATAGGCCTTATCAGCAATCTTAGAACCCACGGCTTCATACCTTCAACCCCACTGGATGACATGAATGGTCATCATCATTCTTGATGGACAAACAACAATTCTGATTCCCTGTAAATTGACCTGAATTTCTTCTGATATCTCTAAATCGTTGTTTTTTCTTGTTAGCCGTAGAGATAGAATGAGATTCTCTTCGTCTTCTTATTCCTCTCTTCTTCTACGGCCCATGAACAGTCGGCGTTGTGCTATTATCTCTATCATCTCTGTGCGGTTACACAAAGGTACCTATAAACTGTATATGTACCTTTGATGAGCTGTAGCTTCACCAGTGACCCCTAGTCCTCTGCTTTTCTTTTGTTTCAATAGGAATTTAATTATGTTTCTAATGTAATGTCTTTTTCATTTTCAGATCCCGCTAGTAGGAAAAGAAAAGTGGACGCCAAGTGAGGAGTAAAGTACTTCTTTGTGGAAACAAAGGACCAGAAAACCAGCTGCGTAATATGCAGCGAAAGTGTTGCCGTTTTGAAAGAGTACAATCTTCAGCGTCACTACGAAACAAAACATCCATCAACATATTAAAAGTTTTCTGGAAAATTACGCTCTGGGAAATATAAGACCATTAAACGTGGTTTTGAAACGCAAAGAAATCTCTTCACGAGAAAATTTGCTGAAAATGAATCTGTCACTCGTACAAGTTACAAAACAGTGCATAAGATGGCAGAACGAGGAAAACCGTTTACTGATGGCAACGTCATTAAAGAGTGTGTGTGATCGAAGCAGCAAATGACTTGTGTCCTGAGAAAGCCGATTTGTTTGGAATTATCAGCCTTTCGGCAAGTTCAGTTGTGCGGAGAACAGAAGAACTTGGAGAGAACATAGTGCTACAGATACGTGAGAAAGCTAGGAACTTGTTGTAGTATTCTCTGGCGCTGGATGAGTCTATTGATCTCTCGAGTACGTCACAACTTCTCGTGTTCATTTGTGATGTCAATTTGGACTTTCAGATAACGGAAGAGTTGGCGTCCGTTTGCAGCATGCATGGAACAACAACTGAGAAAGTCATTTTCGTGGAAGTGCAAACAATTTTCCAAGACTATAACCTTCGGTGGAATCAGCTTCGAGGTGTTACAGTTGATGAGGGAAAAAAACATGACTGCAGTGAGGAAGGGTCTGTTAGGGCAGATCAGGACTCATTTGGAAGATTTGCAAATTCCGGGCGCTCTGTTCATACACTGCATAGTACATAAGCAAGTACTCTGTGGGAAAGATTTAGATATTTCTTGTGTACTGAAATCAGTAGCTTCTGCTGTGAACTTCATTCATGAACATGCACTCATTCACAGTCAGTTCTAGACTTTTCTTGAAGAAATTGATTTTGAATTCTGTGACTTGCCTTATCACATATCAGTCAGGTGGCTCAGCTGCGGTTAAGTCCTGCTTCGTTTTTACAAGCTCCGAAACGAAATAGATGTTTTCCTCACTGAAAAAGATAAAGCTGATTCACAGCTGTCAGATCCTACCTGGCTGTCAAAGTTGTCAATTTAGGTCGATATGAATGAACTGAACTTGAAACTTCAGGGAAAAGATTACCTCGTCTGTGATCTCTACAGAACCATCAAAGGATTTTGAAGAAATCTGTCATTGTTGGAAGCACAACTGGAAGGAGAAAACCTTTCTCATTTTCACTGTTTCAAAGAGTTTGGAGAGATTTTCAGATCTTGACAGATTTGAGAGTGACATCCTTCTGTTCCAGAATCCGTTTGATTGTAACCTTAATGGTGTGTCAGTTGAATTACAGTTGGAGCTCATTGAGAAGGAAGTACCGCTGCTTACCTGATGTTGAGTTTCCGAAACTTAAGAAATGTGCCGCTTGACATATGCATGGGTTATTGACATTGAGGTGAGTGAACTATAGCCGGGCTACGAGAAAAACAACCAGCCCGGAGAAATAATGGTGAGGGTAGATGGAGACCCCCAGGGTGGATGGGGCGAGAGACAGTATATTTTGGGTGAATTGAGGAGACTTGGGAGGACAGTTGAAGCTGGGACCGACTGAGAGTTGGGTCGCTTTGGACAGTGGATGTTTTGGGCTCCGAGCGGATCGGTAGTCTAAGGAGAAGGAGCGAAGTTGGATATAGATCTCCGTCCTGTGTTGTTCTCTTAGCTGTGAATGGAGGCCTAAAACGCAGTGGAATTTGGATAGTTAATGGAGGCCTGAACCCAGAGTGGGTTTGATATTTAATGAAGGCCTGAACTCAGAGTGGGGTGGATAGTTAATGGAGGCCTGAACCCAAAGTGGGTGGTACTGTGTGAGGTCCAGCCGTGGATAGTAGCTGGATATCTGTCTTGTGATTTGGAGATTCAGCAGGCCTTGAGAAGGCAGCGATGTGTGCGTGTTAAGTTGTAAGGAGTATATATATCTTCTATGGATTATATTGTTTCTGGATATATAAGGATGTTCCGTTTGTCCGTGTTCTTTCTGTATTAAAGGATTATGTGCGCCAACTCAATCTTGTTTAATGACTGATGAATGTGCACTGCGGGGGTGAGTTATATTGTAAGACAGTTAGATAGCTCAATTGACACACCAGGAGCATCGTTACCTAGACAACGACCATATCACGCACGTATCATCAAGAACTTCGGGATATTATCTGGAAGGCTCGTCCGATCAAGAAACCCAGTGCATTATTATCTGGGAGCTCTCCGGTTAAGACACCCTTTGCAATATAGTCATTGTTGTCATTCTGAGAGAGTAAGGAGCTCGTCGCTTAGTAAAGATTTGCTGACAGCTGCATTCGGTCAAGGAACACCGAGCAATATTGAGATATCTATGGGCTCTTCGCTGAGAGAGGAGTTATTATCTGGTGACTTCGTTCCATCAAACTAAAACCCTTGACAATTTGGATTTTGTGGCTTCAAGAGGTTAATGTGAACTCTTTTGTGTGTGCGCCAGGTAATTAACACAGACAGACGAAGTGAACACCCAAGCTAGCAGACAGTTAACGGAAAACCAGGATTAATCCAGAAGGTGGTGAGAATATCGTGCGTGTGTGTGTAAGATGGCACATCGGGAAAAACTGTCAGCGTGCTTTGAGAAAACGGTGGCACAGAAAAGTCGCGTGGACAAAAAAAGTGTTTGCGACAAGAGCGAGTCAGCACAGTGAGCCAATATCGCTGTCGGTGATAAAGACAGGATTGAAAATCAAAGATATTGACAGGTGTGTGTGGCGAGGCAACGCACTGTGTGGTCGCAGGTCAACTGGTCAAGATTTGTCGACGCCGTTAAAAAGACGACGCGGGGCGCTAATAGACAGTACAGGTAAAGTACTGAGGACAGTGAACTCTCTCGGGGAAGGGAGAGGTACGAGGAATTGTAAAACAGAGAAAATTGACATTTGCTGATTCACCGGGAAGGGTGACAGACGGGGGTAGTGACGTATCCCTTCCACAGCCGTGGTGGGGCAGGACAGGTGTCTTTGTGGATAACGGAAAATGTTTCTGGTCAGTTTACAGACATATTAAGTGTGTATTATTGTGATACAGAGTACTGAGGTACTGACGGAGGTTGGCCTACGGGTTCAAGGTCACGGATGGTGATAAAGAGAAATTGAGATGACAGTGTGAGTCGGGGTGGGAGATGGAGTAAAGATACTCAGGAAATTTCCACGGCCTATTGTGGTCAAGATGACGCATTGTGAATGAACAAATCAAGTGGTTTGAACGAAAACCAGACTTTATGTTCGGCTTTGTGAATCCCTTTGTGATCATTACTCTGTAATCAGCAAACATTTTTACAACGAAGGATGACGTGGCAGCTCCGCGATGCATGGTTGCATACAGTTGTCAAAAGAACTTACGATAAAGAGCTAAAGCGCTGGACATTTGCTGCCATTTTTTGGGTTGAACTTTGTCTTTAATCGTGAATCTATCACATAAGTGATACAACTACGGACCATCTCCGCAACCAAGGTACAAAGACATTACGGACCGTGTTGAGACAAGACGTTTGGATTATTACTGTGTTGTCACCACGTCCAGGGGAAGTAACAACATATCGAAAGAACATTTTGGATAATTACTATTACCGTCAACGTTTCCGACAGTTGGAACTGGTGATCACAACGCGAAATGAAGAAACTACTCAACAAAACAACTTGTCGCTTTGGAATCTAGCGTCGAGACATTTCGGAAAATTTAACACAAATATTTCCAGCATATTGGGGGAAACTATTAAAAACGAACTTTTGGCGACGGATTAATAAGCACATATTTGTCGGCCAACCATCTGGACATTTTGTTTTCTCTCATCGTTTTAACTGTCGTTATTGTTTGTGTACTTATATATATTGATATGTTATTACATGTAGTTGTTGGATAGGCACTTTTTGCGATCTCTATCTAAATCAGGATAGGCCTTGCAAAACGTGGGTATTTATGGTGCTTAAGATATTTTATGTAAGGAAAACGCTAAAAAGTTAGCGTGTCGTGCATTGGCCTTGGGGTCCTAACCAATATCTAGAGCCGTGTTGTGTGACGTCAGATTTGTGTATTTTTTGATGCTATAAATGTTTTTTCTTTCTTTCTTTTCGTTATATTTACATATGATATTTGTTGTGTTCGGATATATGTGATTATTGTGATCTTTCGTCATTTCTACTGTCTAGTGGTCGGTGTCAGTTTACATATTATTACGCGCACTGTGGTCGTTCCACACAAGCTTGTAGTTGTTACTGTACTTTATTTCTTTGTGATCACCGTCTCCGTGTACTTGGTTTGTGCGTCTAGCGTTTTATAGACACCACTTACTGTTATCATTCATTCGTTTGTATGTGTAGATATATGTATGTTTAACAATATTTCCAGAGTTTTTTTTACAGCTATTTGGTATATATGCGAGGGAGTATAGGTGATATTCCCCCCTCACTACCTAGTGTTTATAGAGTGACGGTGTGAGTACAGGGTGACATTATTAGTACTAGGAATTTACGTACAGTCTGAGTGGAGGTGTACTTAGGGAAGGTACACAAAGACTAGAAGCAGGGTCTTTACATTTATAATTCGGCTGACAGACAGCAACGTGTCCACAAGTACAAGATGCCTATGTTAATGGAATATATTGAAGCAGGTGAACGGTTAGGCCTGAAGGGTAAAGAGTTACAGGAGTATGCCGAAGTAAAAGAACAAAAACAGATTGAAAGAGAACAGAGACAGGAAGAAAAGGTAGCTGAAGCCAAGCGTCTACAGGAAGAGAGAGGAGACACAATTGAAACTAGAAATGGAACAACTAAAAACACCTACAGGAAGTACAGTTAGCTGAAATGGAAGCCAATGCGTCTACAGGAAGAAAAGTTAGCTGAAATGGAACAAAGGCGCTTACACGAAGAGACACAAATGAAAATAGAAATTGAGAAAGAAAAGCTCAATAGGGAAACTGAAATTGAGTTGAAAAAATTAGAACTATCTTCGAAGGGTCAAAGTGAGGAAAGCAGAAGACCTTCCCATCCCTCACAGAGACTAAAGCTGCCTATATTTTACGGACCGAGACAACCTGGAATCTTATTTGTCGAGATTCGAAGCATCAGCGAAAGTGTTAGGCATCCCAGAAGGAGAGTATGCTATTAGACTGGGCGAGTATCTTACGGGTAAGGCCCTAGATACCATGTTTAATTTACCTGTGGAAGAAAGAAACAACTATACTATTCTGCGTCAACGTTTGCTTACAAAGTTACAACTAACTGAGCATGGATACAGAACAAAGTTTAGACAATTAGGGCCAGAGACAAATCAAGATTTCACAGATTTTGTTAACACAGTAAAGAACACATTTAATAAATGGATGGAGCTTGCAGAAGTAGTGAAAGATTTTAATAAATTAGTGGATTTAGTGTTAAGAGACAAGGTTTTATCATCATGTAGTACAAACTTAGTGGCGTTCTTTGAAGAACGTAAGCCAAAGGACATAGACACAATGCCTCAGTTAGGGCAAAATTACATGACCGCTCATCCAAACAGTCAAATGAGTGAGGAAATAGTCTGTGCAGCGTATACAAAAGAGGACCAGAATCCAGTTATCAGACCAAGGGCGAAAAGTGTGGATTCAGCACAAAAGTATGAACAACAAGAGTCTCAAGATAATGGTTTCCGTGGCAACCATGTTGGCAGAGCAGGGCGTTACCCATATAAAAGGGGGAACTTTCAGAGACGTCCAAATAGTTATGCCGGATGTTGGAATTGTGGGAGCTGGAGACACAAGGCAGCACAGTGTGATGTACAACCATCCAGTGAGCCAACGAGTAACGTAAGGAAGGAGATCATTTGTTTCAAATGTGGGAAAAAGGGGCACGTCAGCCATCAATGTAGGATGAGAGAAACAGAGCACTCAAATGCAGCGCAAGTAATTGAGACTATTAACAATGAAAATTGTAGTGGATGTAAACCTCTTTTTGAGAAAGACGGTCAGCCGGTCTTAATATGTGGTCACACAGTTAAAGCAGGATCAGCAGTGCATGAAGGAGGAAGTTTGAAGATGCATCATGGATTTGTTAATGATAGGCCAGCGTTAACAATTAGGGATTCCGTATGTACGTCCATCGGAGTTAGAAAGAGTTTAGTGCATCCCTCGGATTACACAGGGAAAAAGATTAGATCCATAACATTTAATGGGACAGTAGAATTCTACCCATTAGCCGTGATAACAGTGAAAACACCATATATCACAGGAAAAGTGACAGCGTGTGTTCTGGACGCACCAGTGGCGGATTTGATCATAGGAAATGTAGCTAGGAGTTAAAGATTGTACAGAAGAAGAAGTAGTTTATTGGGATACAGTAACTGCAGATACATAGTGTAAGTAGGTAACGGGGTAGTTACTAAAAGAAAACCTAAATTAGAGAGTATAGCTGAACAAGAAGAGGCACGTGAAGTAGACATAGGAACTCTGGGCAAGGATAGTACAGCTGAGCAGGTGAGAATGAATCTGAAACATAGCGTTAGTGACTCCCAGAGACAAGATGATACGATAGACAAATGTTTCCAAGGGTGTAGTAAAGTGAGACAGAGGCAATCAAAGAAGGGTAGATGGTGCTTCGAGAGGAAGAACAATGTTCTCACTCGCGGGTTTTCAGATGGCGGAACTGCACGTGGGCAAGGAGTAGTACCCTTAGCACGTAGTGACCGAGATACTAGATCAGCTCAGGATAGTGCATGTGCAGGGCACATAGGTATAATGCGTATGCAGCAGAGAGCAAGGTGCCAGGGATATGGGCCAAGATTGAATAAAGAGTTCAGACTAAGCAGAGACTCCAGTGTAACGGTGCAATATGCAGATAGGAGAGTTGAGTCAGGCCAAAAGAGTGTTCGCTACATCACTGACCCAGGATTAGGGATAGCATACAGATGTTGTAAATATATGGGCACCATGACGAATGGGTACAAGAAAGGTAGATACATCATCGACAGAAATAGATGGAGGTTTGATGCAAGAAAAGAACCACCTGATACAGGGTCGGGACACAAATAGGTTTTGTGTCTTCTTGAGGATGGTAGTAGACTTGCAGGTACACAGATATTATGTTCCCTATGATATGTTTATTATTATTAGTATGTGAGATACTAGTCATGTATTGGTACACAAGATGGAAAGGGGTGGTATTAATGTGTTGATAATATGGTAGTCTACTATGACTACTGGGTGTATGATTTAGGGTGGTAGCTAAAGTAAGATGGAGTCATACTTAGGGCTACCCAGGCAATATGTCGGGGTCACATATTTGTTAGGTTTTAGTCTCCCAACATTTGACAACGATGTTTTCTTTTAAGAGGGGGTAGTGACATATGCCTGGGTCATTGACATTGAGATGAGTGAACTATAGCCGGGCTACGAGAAAAACAACCAACCCGGAGAAATAATGGTGAGGGTAGATGGAGACCCCCAGGGTGGATGGGGCGAGAGACAGTATATTTTGGGTGAAGTGAGGAGACTTGGGAGGACAGTTGAAGCTGGGACCGACTGAGAGTTGGGTCGCTTTGGACAGTGGATGTTTTGGGCTCCGAGCGGATCGGTAGTCTAAGGAGAAGGAGCGGAGTTGGATATAGATCTCCGTCCTGTGTTGTTCTCCTAGTTGTGAATGCAGGCCTAAAGCCCAGTGGGGTTTGGATAATTAATGGAGGCCTGAACCCAGAGTGGGTTGGATATTTAATGAAGGCCTGAACCCAGAGTTGGGTGGATAGTTAATGGAGGCCTGAACCCAAAGTGGGTGGTATTGTGTGAGATCCAGCCGTGGATAGTAGCTGGATATCTGTCTTGTGAATAGGAGATTCAGCAGGCCTTGAGAAGGCAGCGATGTGTGCGTGTTAGGTTGTGAGGTGTATATATATTTTCTATGGATTATATTGTTTCTGGATATATAAAGATGTTCCGTTTGTCTGTGTTATTTCTGTATTAAAGGATTATGTGCGCCAACTCAATCTTGTTTAATAACTGGTGAATGTGCACTGCAGGGGTGAGTTATATTGTAAGACAGTTAGATAGCTCAATTGACACACCAGGAGCATCGTTACCTAGACAACGACCATATCACGCACGTATCATCAAGAACTTCGTGATACCGCTGGTATGACATCATTGTTTGGAACAACATATGTCTGTGAGCTAACATTTTCAAAAAGGAAGTCTGTGAAGTCACCACATCGAATGAGTTTGACTGATGAATATTTGAAAGCAATTCTCTTGATTGGATGCAGCAATTCCAAACCAAACATTGATGGTATTTTGAAAGCCACACGTCAGTTTCACAAAACTCACTATCCTCTTTTGCTGCTTAGTTTGTGAGATTCGGATATGTGCACAATATGTCTGATGTAACTGTCTTTTTTCTAACGTCGCCTTCTTTGATAACATTGTTTAGTAAATGAACATAAATATGATGGTTGTCTTTGTTTGTTTGTTTGTTTGTTTATGTGCATTGCACGCCCTTTCCATGATTAACTTAGTTTTTCGTCTTTTTTTCCCCATAGCTTTCGTTCTAGCTTGAAATTATTTTTAAAGTTAGCTGTATATTCTTTACAGGACGTTTTCAGTCAACACCAGCATTGTTTGCTGTTGTTGATGTCTTGGCAAGTTTACGTTCAGTAGTTTACCATTGCTTTTCGAACGACCCTCACCCATAATATAGCGTAAAAACCAAGGCAACGTTGTCTGCTGCCAAATCGCTCGCAGTTGTATTTCGAACGTGGGTATACGGGATTACGAACCGCGTCCGTAAGATCTTCGCCACGGAGACGGTACAAGTATTGTACAGAATGAGTATCCGGCCCGCGCTCGTCATTTTGTCAGTTATCCGGCACGCCGTGAAAAAAGTTTGGTGACCCCTGCCCTAGTCCATACTTGCCCACTATGCATCCGTCCTGTTGATTTACAACGTTGGCATTCAAGTCACCCATTATGATATTTACTTCAGAATTCTTGCATTTCTTGAAGGCTTTCTCTAAAGCACTATACAATTCATCAATGCTGTCATCACTACTGTCTGCTGTTGGTGCATAAACTTGTATGACGTTGACATCAAAAGGTCTTCCACTCAACTTCACCAGGAACACTCTGTCTGATACAGTCCAATATCCTTTGATCGATTTTTCTCTCTCTGTATCCATTATAATTGCTACTCCTCGCTGTTGTTTCTTTCCATCAGAATAGATTATTCTATATTCCTCAGATGTCATAATGCCCATTCCTGTCCATCTGGTCTCACGTAAACTAAACAGGTTAATATTTAATCTTCTCACTTCATTCTTAATGTTATCAAATTTCCCATCCCCACTTATAGTTCTTACATTCCAAGTTCCTAATTTCAATGTTGATAATCTTTTGCACTCAGTCTTCTGATGACGGTCTGGTGTCACCTGGTGCACATGACTACCCCTACCGGGCGAGGCTGCTGCTATGGAGCACCCATTTACGTCGTTTCTCTGATTATCGATAAGACTTCAGTACATGATATTCTTGGCATCTGTAAAGAAGGTAGTTTGCCATTGATTTCCTTCCTAGCAGTGACCATACTGGTCGATGACCGTAGCCAATGTCTCCCAAAAAAGAGATCATCTGCCTTCCGTCGTGAAGCTGTGGAGACCATAACCTACAACTATCTGTCGGCTGCTCTTCAACTTCATCCATCACCTGCACCCATGGTTTCACGTAACCCTGATCGGGAGGCTAAACGGGTACTCCACATTGCCCAAGGGTGTCCCATAGGCTAGCGGAGGGAAGGAGGCACCCATCAAGGCATTACTATCATGTTATTATGATATTTTTAATATTCTCTAAGCAAACGTAATTGCACCAGAATTTGGGGGGGGGGGGGAGAGAGAGAGAGAGGGAGAGAGAGGAGAGAGAGAGAGAGAAGAGAGAGAGAGAGAGAGAGAGAGAGAGAGAGAGAGAGAGAGAGAGAGAGAGAGAGAGAGAGAGAGAGAGAGAGAGAACTATTTGTTCAAATTGAATGAAATTTACAAACATAAATGACATTTGCTCTAAACTTATTTATTAACATAAACCCCATAACCTTCCAAGGTCTTTCGCCGTTAATGTAAGTAAATTTTCTTTAATTTGTGGGTGGCCTTAAGAGGCCAGTAAAAAAATGTTTCCCCACAGAGGGGAAATTCCTCTACCAGCTGGATGCTATCATTAAAAGTACAGTTTTAAAAATTAAACATAAATGTGGAATTGAAAAAGTTGATTATAAAATAAAAGTAAAAAAAAGATTAAACATAGTTTTTCCAAATGATTTTAAAAGCTTTCCTCTCACATATGCAAAATGTGACTGGGATATTAACTGTTTTATTGCTCAAATAAAAATGAAAGATTGTAATGTTAGATAGAGGTATTGTAGCTAGGTATACCATTTTCTTTTTCAAGTTCTAGTAACCTCCCTTGTAATAATATTAGATGTTTATGTCCCCCTACCAAGCGCAGACTGCTACTGCAACCATAGATTAATCTTAGGCAATTTACATATAAACTTAAAGAAAGTCAAATATACAAATAGAAACGCAAAATTTGATCTACAGGCACTGAAGAGTGATAAAAATAAATTCAACGTAGAGGTAAAGAACAGATTCGATGCATTGTCCGATATGGCAATTCAATATTATTTCAAGACGTCAGTGACCAATTGAAAATTTAAAAGAAATCAATCAAGAAGCTGCACCGACAACAATAATAATCCCAAAAATAAAGATAATAGGGCGCAAGAAAAGGATGATGGAAGACATCTTAAAACTCATGGAAATAAGAAGAAATAACAAAAATAACAAGGAAATATACGAAGAGATTCACAGGAAAATTGGGAAGCTACTGCTATGCAAAGAGGCAAAAGAAACATAGCTTGACGAAAATTGCAAGGAAATTGAAAACCAACACAACACCCAGAATACCAAATTAAGGCACACAAGAATTAATGACATCACTAACAAAAGAACAGACACATCAACAGGTTGCCTAAAAACCAAAGATGGCAAAATCATAATAGAAAAAGATCAGATTTTACATGCATGGTCAGATTATGTGAAAGACCTTTATAATGATACAAGACAAGAACAATATGATCATCAGAATAATAATGAAGGACCATCAATTTTGTTTGTCAGGGTGTTTTTCTTTTAGATATCTAGCAATTCCGCGGTGCCGTCTCCCTGGCGAAGGTGTTAACGATTTTCTCCGTAATCCCGTATATCCACGTGTGGGGAAACAGCTGCGCGAGATTCGGTAGAGAATCGGGTCGCGTTGGTTACTTACAGGGGTATCTGAGATTGTCGCTCAATAAGCAATGCAAAATACTGTGCGTAATCTTGCAAAGACATCAACAACAGCTGTAAAATGCTGTTGTTGACAGCGATGTAAATAGGATATGAGAAAAAAAAAATTCCGCAGAATGCTTGAACATAAGTGTAGTGATCAATCAAGGCATTACTATCATGTTATTATGATATTTGAAATATTCTCTAAGCAAACGTGATTGCACCAGCATTTAGCAGAGAGAGAGAGAGAGAGAGAGAGAGAGAGAGAGAGAGAGAGAGAGAGAGAGAGAGAGAGAGAGAGAGAGAGAGAGGAGAGAGGAAGAGTGGGGGGGGGGGGGACTATTTGTAATATTTGTCAACATAAGCTCCATAAGCTTGCATTGCCTTTGGCCAGTGCGAAAATAAGTGCATACAGGCCTTGATTGTGCCAGACCAGGTTTTGTCCTACTCACTTCGCCTATTAATCGTCATCTCTCTCATTCCTTTCACCTAGATCAGGGGTCACCAAACTACGGCCCGCTGGCCGGATCCGGCCCGCGACGTCATTTCATCCGGCCCTCAAGGTACTCGAACTTTCTTGATATAACTATGAAACACGAGACGTTGTGATACAATTTAAATGTAAATATTATGTTTAGAATAATAGGAGATCTTCACACGTGCGGAGACCTCCTGGCTGCTCTAGATTGTTTATTTAGGTGGCCCTATTTATAAATTTCGCGAACCTTATTATGAGATATATTCTATTACCAAATGAAGTCCGCCTGTCACGGCTCTACAAGAGTATAGAGTAGCATATCCCTTGATGCCGTACGGCGGCACGCACCACCACGAAAAGTATAAAGTGGAAAACTGGAATTTCCCACTCGGACACGAAAGTGGACGTCGACAAAGGAATCCAAGGACAATGTGGACAACGTCATTGGACGGCAACGGGAGACGCTGTGATTGTGCTTTAGAACAAGGACGTGTTTTCGGAGGATCTGTGTGAGGTGACCTCTGGACGCCATGATATGAGCGTGAGGCAGCTCTGAGTCAGGAGAGGGATTCGATGATGATGATCCAGCAGTGAAGTAACCGGGCGCTGAAACCTAGATCGGAATTACAGCCTGAATTTAGAATCAGTGGATCATGGCTTCCAGCAGAGCGCGGTAGACTGGGCGCTCATCGGTGGATTGGTAGAGTAGGTGCCGATCCCGTCTAGAGGGATCGACCTACAGGTCTGCGAGAGCTCTGTGTCCCTGTGTCTGCTACGGAATAAACTTATGGTAGCGCTTTGATATCTTGAGTTTTGCCGTTGATTGTCACTTGTATTCAAGGTAAGGACGCAAGTTTAATTCCTCGTCCTTCGTTGCTGTTTTACAATTTTACGAGTTGATACCTCGACTATTGCCGGTGTAGGCGTATCGAGGCACGTGGGGGGTCGTCACTGGACTCACTGCATCAAAATTGTCAACACGAAATTCCCGCCAGATTCACTCAGCTGAGCGTAGAAAAATTTGCGCGCCGACATCTTGAGTTGCACCGTACTACACGAATCACACACAAAATTCGACGTCACAGAATATGGATTGTAACAAAACAGCTAAAATGAATTTCAACATCATACTACAGAATTGTCACAGTAAGTTGGAAACTTATAGTTAGAAGAAAAGTACGAATACAATGCATAGAAGTAATAACACCACTACGTAAAAGAACAATATGATAGGTGCACCACACGCACGAAACAGCACTATTTGAAACACCATAGCGTGATGAAATAAGTATTCTTCTTCTTCGTTCATCCGGAGTTTTTTTCCGGACGTGATTGCGTTGTGCCTGTTTACAGCAGAGCTGCGCTCTTGCGCCGTTAGGCCGACACATCCGACTTCTGCGGGCATTTATTGACCGGGTTAACCTTCCCGGGGGAAATAAGTATTTATAACTGACATTTTAAGACAGTATAAATATTATAAAAACATTATATTTAGAACGGATGTGTGACACTTATAGCTTTAATGTTACCTTTGAAAAGAAGATAGACAGCACATACAGGCCATATGAATAATTTGACTATATAGTCGACATGGAAGATACTTATGGCAATCATAGTAGGCAGTGAGCTCGTAATAAACACTGCGCTGTCACATTAAGCTATTAACAGATTGACATTTCACATTAACATGCAGTACACGAAATGAATGCAGCTGATCGTTTGAAACTGCTCAGGCGTTAGTAATTGTTTGTTCTCGCAACTCCATTGCTGAAGTAATACAGAAATAGACATTAATAGCGATTTGTGGGTTAAATTGTTGTATATCCCACATTATCGAGGAACTCCGAAACAGAAGACAGTATATACGAATTGTCCTATCAGAATTTGGGGACAGAGCAGAGCAGTATACAAGAGCAGCAAGTTACACTGCAGTCAGAGATATATGTATAATATATATGGTATACTGAACATGACAACTTTGAGGAGCATGGGTCACCGGTAAATTTAGGAGGTGCACTATTGTAATCTGTGGAAAACGAACATATTACTTCGTAATTAACGGCACTACTTCCAAACCTTGGTGTCCCTTCACATAACCCTTTCAGGACATTTTTCCTCACTGACACTGCCCTTCACAATATTCCCGCACTCAACCTTCACTATGTCAACCATGTATTATGATGCCGTTATCGGATACTAGACTCAGGAACTGTACGTTATACACATTGCGCCGCCATACCAAGTGAGCAAGGATTTATTAACGACATTTCAGTCGTCACGGACACATTGTTGCTGACTATTTACAGTTGCCGAAGCAGCATTTCAGTTTGTCTCACGGTGCCAGTTCATTATACTAGACTGACACCTCACTGGCATAGGATCAACGGACACGAAGTTTCTTCTCAGAGTATCGCATTTTCTATCGTCAACACTACACATGGGACATTACTTGACTTTACACGGAGACACTGCACACGTCATCATGGAAGAATAGAAGGACAGATAAGAGAGCACACACCAGTCTACTGTGGGTATCGTTGCAATCATATACCCAAATTTTACTCAAAGTTCGACGTGTGCACCATAACCGACCAGGTTTTGTCAGTCGGCCACAGACCGCGTTGGTCTAGGTGCTGGTGTAAGTGCATTACACCATCGTGTCAAGGTCATTTTACCACATATTGTCTTTCGAGGATAACCTCCATTAATTGTCGACTTCAGAAAGCGAATATATTCGAGCATTTGGAACAGTCGAGCATGGAATGGACATTTGGAAGTTCGTAGAAAACATCGACACCACAATTCTTTTGAGGCCAGTACCTGTTGTAATTGTCAATTGGTGTGACATTGATTTTTTTAAAAAGTTTAATAAGGTGTCGTATTCTCAATTATGTCAAAATCTATCATAAATTAACAACCGACTTCGTTTTGTATGATAAGTCAGTAGTATGTTATGTTGAATTTAAGTCTGATCTAAGTGAAATTTTTGTTGTCGTGTTTAAACAGTATTCTCGTCGTTCGTTAATCATCTACTGTGACTATTAATTGTCTAGTGTCATATATATATTTTTGATATTGAACGTATTTTCACATTATTTATATGGTTTACATATATTTCGTTCAGTATAAAGATATCGTAAATTCTTTTGTATCGTTCAACTTTACACTTCTCGTTCAAATTAAGTTGATATTCTGACGACGTTGATACCACAGGCATTATTATTTAAGTCAATAACTACTCCGTGCCTTGAAGAATCTTATTGCAAATTTGTCGATTCTTTTCTTCTCTTGCCTACTTTGCTATTTATTTCAGCTAGATAGCTCATTTTACAGGTAGGACAAGATGTCTACACTACAATATTTCATGGAGTTGGGTGAGAAGACTGGTTTAGCTGGTGCTGAACTGAGAAATTGGGCAAAGCATGAGTTCAGTGAGCATCAAAAACGTGAGAAGGAGGAAAGACAAGAAAAATTAGCAGCATAGAAGGAGGCCAAACAACTGCAGATGGCTCTTGAGAGAGAACTGAAAGAAAAAGAGATGGCTATCAGACAAAATGAGATAGCTTTGGAACGCCAGAGAATGGAGGCTAGAGAAAAAGAATTAACTTTGGAACGCGAAAGGATAGCAGCGGAAAAAGAGATGTTAATTATGGAGATACAATTGAAAGAAAAACAGATAGCTGCAGAAACTGATATTAAAGAGAAACAATTGGCATTGGATAAGGAAAGGCTTGCAACAGAGACACTTTGGAAGGACAAGGAGGTTGAAGGTAACCTAAAGGTCAAGACACTTGAGATGGAATATGAAGCTGAGATTGAGCGAGAAAAATTCTTGCTAAACAGAACGATCCTGTGAAAAAGTACCAAGGTTTATTCAGGAATTTCCAACAAGGTGATTCGGTTAGTTCTTGGATAACTAATTTCGAAGTGCCCGTAAAGTACTACAAGGTACCAGAGAAGGACGTACCGATTCTATTTCACCATCACCTCGCGTTAGAGCCGTTAAAAGTGATAGAACTAAGTCCTGAGGACTTGCGTACAAACTATAAATATATGCGCGATCGTGTTCTTTCACATTTTTCTTTGGACGAATGGGTTTACGTACGAAATATAAAACACTTACTCCGAAATCGAACCAACCGTTTCTTGATTTCGCTTCTGAAATGTCTTCAAGTTTTGATAAATGGTGTAAGGCCGCTGATATTTGTTCTGATTATGAAAAAGTCAGAGATTTAATAATCAGAGATAGACTTCTATCTGCTATACCAGAACCTATGGCTGTATTCTTAATTGAGAATAAATGTAAGAATCTTGCTGAGATGGAAGCTAAAGGTGAGTCTTATTTTAATGCACATAGAGACGTGTTTGCCAACTGTGCTCAACCTGAACTGGTGATAGGAGCAAGTGCCAAATTCCAGAGAAGCAATGATAAGTTTAGAAAATTTAGTAGCAATAGCAATAGAAATAGTCCTTACAATAGAGAGGGAGACAGACCAAGGAAGGGTCACTTCACCAGATGCCAATACTGTAAGTTGTCTCATGGTAACTTAGAAATGTGTGACCGTCACCCAGGCTATACAGCTTACTTAAAAGACATTACTGCTAAGAAGAGAAGTAAGTATGACTCATTCAAGAGAAGCATAAAATGTTTCTCGTGTCGGGCGTACGGACATACTAGCAGGTCTTGTCCAATGAGAAATTCCTGGAAAGAAGCGAGTATCGCATATGTGTTGTCTAGTTGTAGTAGCGATTCAGATGATCTAGAGGACACACACGCAGCCATTATAGAGTCATACAATAACAAAACAGGTAAAGAAGGTCATAATAGTGATGATGAACCTACATCAGCCAACAAGAGACATATTCACGAAGCGAATGCAGCATACACTCGTCAAGGTACTCTGACGATACACCAAGCGTCGGTTAATGGTTTACCAACAACCTGTTTTAGAGACACGGGGTCTGATATTACAGGTGTTAATCACAAACTCATAAAAGAAAGTGATTATACAGGTAAAAGTATTGAGTGCAGAAGATTTGGGGGTACAATAGAAATGTACAAAACCGCATGGGTCAGCATAAATTGTCCATACTATAAAGGTAGAGTGTACGCAGCAGTACTACCAAATCCATGTGCTGGGTTGAAAATCGGTACCATCGCTGATGTCAAAGATTACGTTTAAACTATGGAAAGCAAACCTGATGTGATACTCACAAGAACGCAAACCCACATATCACAAGAAGAAGAAATTACACATTCATTAAAAGTTCAACCGACTGTCAATAACAACAGTGTGGCATACAAAAAGAGAACAAAAGTTAAACACAAGGGTTACAAACAACAGACGACATGGGATAGTGTAACCATAGTTATTACAAACATTTTATTTGGCTTAAATTGACCTTATCTCAGGTTACATCCATAGTCACGAACACATCCTCACAAACAAAGACATATATTGATGATATTGCTAATAAATATACAGTCATCGTTTCACTCAGAAAAATGTATGCAAAAGCCAATAACAACAAACAAAATTACAGAGAAAAAAATACATTAAGCAATGCGTACTGTATTTACTTGGTGTATTTCTGCTACAAATTATTCAAATATACTTTATTGTCATTATATATACGAGTGAAAATCATGACAGGGGTCAAGTCAGCAAGGTTGAAAAGTACAAATATTAACATGCATACAGTACAGAAACACCATAAGTATGTTAGAAAGAAAATAGGAAGTAAGAGAGAGAGAGAAAGAAAGTGAATAAAACGAAGATTGAAAGAAATAAATAAATAAAAATAAAATGGGATGAAAGTGTTAGGTTCATATCAACAGATAATACACTACAGACACATTAGGGTCTTAGGTCTTATTACTTAGTTATGCCAGGTGTCACTTTTCAGAATTGTTCACACTATCTAATAGTTCTATAATTCATCTTGGAAAATAGTTCGATTCTCTATTCTTTGGTAATTATGTAAATAATAGAGAACATAATTATTTTATGCGAATATTATTGGATTGAAATATTTATTCTTGTTGAATATTATATTCCTGATTTAAGTTTTAGGGGTCTTGAATCTTTAATAGATATGATTCTTCACAACTATATGTCTGCAAGATTTTAATCAGTCAATCATAGTATAGGAGACATTCTCAGTCGATTATAATTAATAGAGGAACAGATCTATGTTATAAGTTCTTTAATTATATTTTAATGTTCTGGTCTTTTATGAGTGTTAGAAAATTTAATAAATATAAATTCAAAACGCACCTTATTGAATAACAATGTTACATTAATTGACAAAATATATAATATAATATAATTACAAAGATGTGATTTTGTTAGATATGGATACACATGGTGGCAATTTTTCCATATTGACAGAGTGTATGAATGAATAACTACGCCATAGGAATTATCTACTCAATGTGTGATCGATCAGTTGTTCAAACAGTAACTATTCGGATATGGAGTCGAGCGCACAAGTATTGTATTCCTAACTGTGACAGTGAACATTGAAAAGTGAACATATTTTAATTTAAATGTTATGATTCTGTGGTTAAATAACAAATGTTAGTTAATTAAGTATTAATTAATTGAAATATTATAGTATTGTTATATGGTTAATTAATCATTGTTCGGGAAAGTATTTGATTATAAGGTTAAGTCATTAGAATTAATCTCTAGTTGAATTAATTGTATTGCGAGTCATTATCACATTAAGATCCATAAAAATCAGTCATCGCTCTCAACATATCCACAAAAGTGAAAATATCTCTGAAGGTTCTCGTGGAGCACATATGTCACCCTACCCACAGATGGAAAAATTGTAAGAAGGAAAATATATGGAGTATACAAGAATAACAGCAGCGATAATCAACAATGAGGATGATCTACTTGGAAACCCCATTATTACTCTCGTCCGAAACTCATGGTAGTACCTAGAGCTAGGACACACTTGTCTATTATGACAAGGTAGGGACTAATATGTTTATTAGTTGGTCTGATTGCCCATGATCAGCCACACGACGTCCAACGTGGGGTTTGGACAGGTGGGCGTGCCCGTCGTATAACTTTATTTTTTTTTAGGGTGGGTAAAGGGGAAAACCAAGTATTAGTCTGTTGTTATTATAGTTGTAGTTAGTTGTGATTATAAAATATAGTTATACACATATATTTGAAAGAGGAAAAAAATGTTAAACATTTTTTTTATCTGGGAGGGGGCATTATGCCATACGGCGGCACGCACCACCACGAAAAGTATAAAGTGGAAAACTGGAATTTCCCACTCGGACACTAAAGTGGACGTCAACAAAGGAATCCAAGGACAATGTGGACAACGTCATTGGACGGCAACGGGAGACGCTGTGATTGTGCTTTCGAACAAGGACGTGTTTTTCGGAGGATCTGTGTGAGGTGACCTCTGGACGCGATGATATGAGCGTGAGGCAGCTCTGAGTCAGGTGATGATGATCCAGCAGTGAAGTAACCGGGCACTGAAACCTAGATCGGAATTACAGCCTGAATTTAGAAACAGTGGATCATGGCTTCCAGCAGAGCGCGGTAGACTGGGCGCTCATCGGTGGATTGGTAGAGTAGGTGCCGATCCCGTCTAGAGGGATAACCCTACAGGTTTGCGAGAGCTCTGTGTCACAGTGTCTGCTACGGAATAAACTTCTGGTAGCGCTTTGATATCTTGAGTTTTGCCGTTGATTGTCACTTGTATTCAAGGTAAGGACGCAAGTTTAAGTCCTCGTCCTTCGTTGCTGTTTTACACTTTTACGAGTTGATACCTCGACTATTGCCGGTGTAGGCGTGTCGTGGCACTTGATACCCTGGTAAAAAATGTATAGGATGCTGGGATGTTGTGTTGGCGTGCCTATAACAGCCCAGTAAAGCCATGTTCCCGCCTCTTTGGCCTTGGGAACAACTTAGGCCGAAGAGATGATGATGTCTAATTTTCAGCAGAGGGTTTGAACTTAAACCCCTGAGCCACTACCAAGTAGATGGGCGAACATACCCCAGGTACGGCCGAGCGTAGCCACTGTTTTCCAGACCGCAGTTGAGAGGGTAGACAGGCCCTGTGAAGATCCAAAAGATCCAAGAGGATCTTGATTGTGGATTGACGATTATCTGCTCTGGGGTGAGTTTTGAACGAACCTTCATAGTTTAAATAGGAATATAGGAATATAATAGCTATGTATGTGACTGAGAACAATAATGGAGGGATATATGCCTGGGAAGAGAGGAAGAGGAAGGCCAAAGAGAAGATGGGTGCAGGATATGGCGGATGATCTCCAGATGGATGTATCTAAAGCGGGAAATCTTGCTTATGATCGAGAGGTTTCCAGAAGGTTGTTATGGGAGCGAGATTCTGCAAAGGACATGCTACTGAATGAATGACCTTTGTTCCATCTTGTTGTCTGATAATTGCTGGTGTTGTGTATCAGACTACATTTACAGTGTTGGATGATTATCCATGCTGTGATGAGGATCACTGGTACTGTGTTGGATGACTACCCATGCTGTGATGGAAGATCACTGGTACTGTGTTGGATGACTACCCATGCTGTGATGGAAGATCACTAGTACTGTGAAGAATGATCATGTGTATGTTTATTCATGGGGATGCCTATTTTGTTATTGCATCTAATCATGAATTTTATATAATAGGGCATTGGCATTATTAATCAGATGTTGTTGTATCTTTATAATTATATTATTCTGATTCCCAAGATGGCAAGACAAGATTCCAGACATTGAAGTCCTAGAAAGAGCATCCATGCCCAGTATCCACATTCTACTGATGAAGAATCAGATTCGCTGGGCTGGTCACTTGACTCGCATGCCAGATCACAGGCTCCCTAAACGAATTTTTTACAGCGAACTGCGTTGTGGTAAACGCTCCCAAGGTGGCCAGAGGAAACGATTTAAAGACACTCTGAAAAGTTCACTGAAGGCTTTTGGAATTCATCATGACACCTGGGAGGCTGCAGCCAGAGACCGAAATTCGTGGCGTGCATCATTACGCAAGGGTGCAGTCATATGTGAGGCAACCAGGACTGCAAGAGCTGTGAAGAAAAGCAGGACAGAAAAACCACTGCAGGAAATCCTCCTCCAAAAACGTCAAGCATTCCTTGCCCACATTGTCAAAGAACATTTCGAGCCAAAATAGGCCTTATCAGCCATCTTAGAACCCACGGCTCCATACCTTCAACCCCACTGGATGAAATGGATGGTCATCATCATTCTTGATGGACAAACAACAATTCTGATTCCCTGTAAATTGACCTGAATTTCTTCTGATATCTCTAAATCGTTGTTTTTTCTTGTTGGCCGTAGAGATAGAATGAGATTCTCTTTGTCTTATTATTCCTCTCTTCTTCTATGGCCCATGAACAGTCGGCGTTGTGCTATTATCTCTATCATCTCTGTGCGGTTACACAAAGGTACCTATAAACTGTATATGTACCTTTGATGAGCTGTAGCTTCACCAGTGACCCCTAGTCCTCTGCTTTTCTTTTGTTTCAATAGGATTTTAATTATGTTTCTAATGTAATGTCTTTTTCATTTTCAGATCCCGTGTACTTCACCCTTAATTATGGCTAGTAGGAAAAGAAAAGTGGACGCCGAGTGAGGAGTAAAGTACTTCTTTGTGGAAACAAAGGACCAGAAAACCAGCTGCGTAATATGCAGCGAAAGTGTTGCCGTTTTGAAAGAGTACAATCTTCAGCGTCACTATGAAACAAACCATCCATCAACATATTAAGTTTTCTGGAAAATTACGCTCTGGGAAATATAAGACTATTAAACGTGGTTTTGAAAAGCAAAGAAATCTCTTCACGAGAAAATTTGCTGAAAATGAATCTGTCACTCGTACAAGTTACAAAACAGTGCATAAGATGGCAGAACGAGGAAAACCGTTTACTGATGGCAACGTCATTAAAGAGTGTGTGTGATCGAAGCAGCAAATGACTTGTGTCCTGAGAAAGCCGATTTGTTTGGAACTATCAGCCTTTCGGCAAGTTCAGTTGTGCGGAGAACAGAAGAACTTGGAGTGAACATAGTGCTACAGATACGTGAGAAAGCTAGGAACTTGTTGTAGTATTCTCTGGCGCTGGATGAGTCTATTGATCTCTCGAGTACGTCACAACTTCTCGTGTTCATTTGTGATGTCAATTTGGACTTTCAGATAACGGAAGAGTTGGCGTCCGTTTGCAGCATGCATGGAACAACAACTGAGAAAGTCATTTTCGTGGAAGTGCAAACAATTTTCCAAGACTATAACCTTCGGTGGAATCAGCTTCGAGGTGTTACAGTTGATGAGGAAAAAAAAACATGACTGGAGTAAGGAAGGGTCTGTTGGGGCAGATCAGGACTCATTTGGAAGATTTGCAAATTCCGGGCGCTCTGTTCATACACTGCATGGTACATAAGCAAATACTCTGTGGGAAAGATTTAGATATTTCTTGTGTACTGAAACCAGTAGCTTCTGCTGTGAACTTCATTCATGAACATGCACTCATTCACCGTCAGTTCTAGACTTTTCTTGAAGAAATTGATTTTGAATTCTGTGACTTGCCTTATCACATATCAGTCAGGTGGCTCAGCTGCTGTAAAGTCCTGCTTCGTTTTTACAAGCTCCGAAACGAAATAGATGTTTTCCTCACTGAAAAAGATAAAGCTGATTCACAGCTGTCAGATCCTACCTGGCTGTCAAAGTTGTCAATTTAGGTCGATATGAATGAACTGAACTTGAAACTTCAGGGAAAAGATTACCTCGTCTGTGATCTCTACAGAACCATCAAAGGATTTCGAAGAAATCTGTCATTGTTGGAAGCACAACTGGAAGGAGAAAACCTTTCTCATTTTCACTGTTTCAAAGAGTTTGGAGAGATTTTCAGATCTTGACAGATTTGAGAGTGACATCCTTCTATTCCAGAATCCGTTTGATTGTAACCTTAATGGTGTGCCAGTTGAATTACAGTTGGAGCTCATTGAGAAGGAAGTACCGCTGCTTACCTGATGTTGAGTTTCCGAAACTTAAGAAATTTGACGCTGGTATGACATCATTGTTTAGAACAACATATGTCTGTGAGCTAACATTTTCAAAAAGGAAGTCTGTGAAGTCATCACATCGAATGAGATTGACTGATGAACATTTGAAAGCAATTCTCTTGATTGGATGCAGCAATTCCAAACCAAACGGTATGGTATTTTGAAGTTTTTGATGGTATTTTGAAAGCCACACGTCAGTTTCACAAAACTCACTATCCTCTTTTGCTGCTTAGTTTGTGAGATTCGGATATGTGCACAATATGTCTGATGTAACTGTCTTTTTTCTAACGTCGCCTTCTTTGATAACTTTGTTTAGTAAATAAATATAAATATGTTGGTTGTCTTTGTTTGTTTGTTTGTTTGTTTGTTTGTGTGCATTGCACGCCCTTTCCATGATTAACTTAGTTTTTCGTCTTTTTTCCCAGAGCTTTCGTTCTAGCTTGCATTTATTGTTAAAGTTAGTTGTATATTCTTTACAGGACGTTTTCAGTCAACACCAGCATTGTTTGCTGTTGTTGATGTCTTGGCAAGTTTACGTTCAGTAGTTT
>JACEFZ010001114.1:0-2500 GCA_014155875.1 Cepaea nemoralis | reverse complement strand
CTTGAATATACATTTCATACATAAACACTTAATGAACCTTGAATATGTATTTCATACATAAACACTTAATGAACCTTGATTATACATTTCATACATAAACTCTAAGGTACAATAAGGTTTGGTCGTTCGTTCCTTGGACATATGGTACTGAATTAATACATTTAATAGAACACTAGGCACCAATAGGGTGATGTGGTCAGAATCACACAGGTCTCCTTTGTCCCCGAAGACTTTGCCTGACACCTATTTTAGGCTTGGTCGACCTGGGAGCGCAAGGCAATTTTAAAAATCCGCTTCACTGCGGATTCAAACCTATGACGACCGGGACGGCAGGAGAACAACTATCCACCACCCTAGCAAGATTCCAGCGAGAGACACAGTTCACGAGAGAAATAAAGTAAATTTAGAGCAAGTAGTTTACATTCGCCGGTCTCCCTGGTGTAGGTGTTACACGACTTTCTCCGTAATCCCGTATACTCTCATGAGTTACGTGACTTGGTAGCGGTTCTCTCCGCGTCGGTAACTTATAGGGTATGTGAGAAGGTCGCTCAGAAAGCAATGGCAAACTACTGAGCGTAATCTTGCCAAGAAATCATCAATCACCTGAAAGATGCTGATGTTGACAGCGATGTCCTGTAAAGGATATGCAAATTTAAAAAAATAAATTACCTTCGCACAGCTGCTGTAATCAACTATACATGTCAGATCGTTGAACTAATTAATTCGGTTGCCTTATGCAGTAATGTGTGGCTGCGGGTTGTCTAGTGACTGCCGCTGCCATCGACGATGAACTTTACTTTTCGTGGTGGCCTTTTGTGTCGGCATCCTGGCAGCGGCATTATACACAACACGCCTGTTGGCTGTTGGCTTGTCGAGACGCCTGTATGTTCCACTTTTCACATGGGTCGGTGACGAGCATTTTGTGTGATATTCACTGGCACAGGAACAGAGCATAATGGGGCGACCCTTTGCCGTGACGTTTGAACCGCGACTAACCAACTAACTAACTATAGATGTTCATAATTCAAATATAACATCATATTTCAGTTCGTGGATATATCTTATGTTCCCTGAACAATTAACCGTTATCTGACCGCCCCCCCCCCTCTTTTTTCAATATTTGTTTATATATGCAACAATTCCCAGCATTTTGTTGTGGATTGGCCGTGAGTATCTGAACTTACACATCTTTACCTTGGTTGTGTCAGTCAATAAGCCACAAACATTACACAATAAAAAGTCGACGAAGGCTTCATAAAGTCTGGATTCCATGCGTCTCACACAGGTATTTGACCTCATTGAAGACTGATCCCCGCTCGCAGTAGAAGACATCACCAGCTGGGCAGCTGTAATACACGTCCTTTCTCTCTGCAGTCCTGTACACACCAAGTTGTTTCCCCTTGCAAGATGGTTGGAGGCCATATCCGGTTGTCTTTGGTACTTCCCAACGGGACACGCACTTCTTCTTCACTGGGGAAAAGAAGGCATCCGATTCCGTTGGCTCGTGCTGTTGACATGTTAGCTTCTCCACCAGCCTTCCCTGATAACACGATATGTACGTCTTTGTCCATTCTTGTCCCGGCATCGGCTGTAAATGTGGAAAATAAATACAGCGAATTACTATTATGTCACTGAAGTTGTGGGTTATTCCAAGAATTATACAACGATGTTTTTAATACAAGATGTATGAAAGTGAGTCACAATGAATCAGTTGTGTAGTCTGACTAAGTGAATTGCGTTGCATTATTTCAAGCCTGTAGCTCAGTACATAGCCGGCTTCGTGGCTTAGAGGTTATGACTTTTCTCCGTAATCTCGTATACTCTCGTCGGTAACGTGATGACGGTTCAAATCAGCAGTGGTTCGAATCGCATCGGTAACTTACGGGGTATGTGAGCTGGCCGCTCAGAAAGCAATGGCAAACTACTGAGCGTAATCTTGCCAAGAGATCAATATACAGCTGAAAGATGCTGGTGTTGACAGCTAAGTCCTGTAAAGGATATGCTAAAAAAAAAAAAAAAGCTCAGTACATCCGATTTCGACGCCTATGTGTTCGGGTTTCCTTTCCCTAGCCTTTGACTATCTCTAGAAGGTTCCAACTGCAGGGTGCCATGTGAAAAATCCCACGGCTTTGGAAATCGCAAAGAGCAGGCCTTTAGGCTACCACCCTGGTAAATTTGTTAGGAAAGAAAATCCACCCACCGGTAGATAGATATAGCAAGTAGCCTTTTGTGATTGATGTCCAGAGAAAGAGAAGCTTACACAAAATGCACGCCGAAGTCGGACCGTTAGCCTTTAAGGTGCATAGCCTGATGTGAAGCACTTCACTCGAAAGAGGAAAGAACGAACGAATAAAGGAAATGAAATTTATTTTCAGAGGATTAAGAATTTGGCACACAGGCCCGTCTAACATTCTAGTCTTCTTATCTCTCTGGACCGAAGAAGAAGAAGAAGAAGAAGAAGAAGAAGAAGAAGAAGAAGAAGAAGAAGAAGAAGAAGGAA
>JACEFZ010001113.1:0-157694 GCA_014155875.1 Cepaea nemoralis | reverse complement strand
CTAACTAAGTAACTAACTAACATTGCTGATATTTTGACCTGAATTCACAGCAATGTCCAATAGTGAGAGCTCTCATCTCCGTATCCTAGAACCAACATGCTACAAGAAATACCAACACATACACACACTGGCCGACGCCAAGTACACACTGGACCTTGTCAGGTAGTGTGATTGTGTCGGTGTGTGAGAGAGAGAGAGAGTCAGTGTGTGTGTGTGTGAGAGAGAGAGAGAGTCAGTGTGTGTGTGTGAGAGAGAGAGAGATAGTCAGTGTGTGTGTGTGTGTGAGAGAGAGAGAAAGAGATAGAGAGAGAGACAGACAGACAGACAGACAGAGAGTCAGTGTGTGTGTGTGTGTATGTGAGATAGAGAGATTCAGTGTGTGTGTGTGTGCGTGTGTGTGTGTATGTGTGTGTGTGTGGTTAGACACAATGATGAGATCTGACGAAATTCCTATTGTTTTTAAGCACAAGCAACAAGTAATCATAAATGGTAATTACAGTGTTGTCCATGCGTTGGATCCCTTCTCTCGGCTGCCTAGTTTTCTTCAGAGGAAAGGTACACCAATACGTCTGGAACAAGACCAGCTGCAGAAGCTGCCGGATTAGCAAAGCAATGCTCTAACTGTCCGCTTGTCGGAGCTTCGATCCTAGACCTGTTGCCAACCAAGGCTTAGGGCCAGGTCTGGCCTGCCATGTCATTAGTCCTTAGGGTGCAATCTCTCGCACCATTATATGACTTGTGTCCCTCCCATTTGCGCTCCTCCACTCAAAGCCATTGACATATTGTGGGGGTGTCGGGTTTGATAAGCGCCGCCCAACATTCTAACAGAAAGGAGGTGGCACCGTCTACATACGGTAGCTCAATCACACATGACTAAGGCTGGCATACAGAACAGCAATTACAACTATGAGAAAACGACAAAACAACATCGAGAAGCGCTGCACTCGAGCACATCATGACGAATGGAAATAATTGTAGTTGACGAGAGAGTGGCTGACGGAACGAAATTATGCTTGATGACACAAAACCATGGCATGGAGTCATATCTTCAATAGACAGCATTTGATGGTTGGTTTCCGAACCAGAGCTCCCTCGGTCGCTTGGTATGCTTAGATGTTGTGGGTTATTAAGGTGTTAAATACTCCGTCGATCCATTTTCTTTGTTGCCTTCCCCTACCTCTTGGTGTTTCCATTTTCATGATGTGTGCTCTTGCCTCTTGCGACTTCTTCTTCTTCTTCTTCTTCTTCTTCTTTCATTCGCTTGAAATATATCTATAACTGCAATGTTGTCTCTTGTATGAATTTAACTGTCTTTATAGTTCACTCAGCGGCCCATAGAGTTTATCTTCCACTGTCGTCTCTAGGCCAGAAGGTTTGCCTAGATATGTTGTAATTGCCTATGGATTTATTTAAACATGGGAATCGTCGCTGGAGCTACGGAGCACGTGCTCTGCGCTTGACACATCACTCAGAGGCTAGCGAAGAGAGAGTGAGGAGGAGAAGACGAGGAAATGGTGTGAGAAGACGGCATAGAGAGACAGCGAGGTGTGACGAGGGGATCTGGTCGACGCTCGAAGCTCAGAGGAAAGGCGAGACGGACATATAATCAGATTTCTACTGGAACTATTAGTGTTGGAACACTTCGCTGGCTGCTGAGGATGGGGACGGAGCGCTTATGGGAATGTCCCGAATGCTGTGATGTCGGTTCCTACATCAATCAATCAATCAGTCAATCAATGTTGTAATTTGGGGAGTCTTGGAGTATGTGCGCTGCTGTCTGCGATGCCAATCCACATGTGCACATGGTTGATTCACCAATCTGGAATTGTTTATACATGTGGTTGCGTAATCTATTGTGTCCTGTTCTGAGGCGCAGAATACTGACTTGTTCTGATCTGTCCATAATGTGTAGTCGTCTTGAGCAGTTTTTTTGTTGTTGTTGTTGCTTTTTGACTGATTTGATCATTCTTTTCTTTTGGTGGTATGTAACGGGCACATCAGGCTGTTCTTCTTTTGCTCCTTCCGTAGTCAATAGATCAGCTCAGTCGTTTTCAGGTATTCCACAGTGGGATTGCCTCTTGCGACATTTGGTTCATTCTCACAAGGAGGCCGAACCAGTCAAGTCTTTGTCTATCAATGAATTTATCAACTGGTGTTGTTCTAACTATTTTATAGATGTCCTCGTTTCTATTATGGTATCTTCTTGACTTGTGCGCTGCTTTTCTCAGATAATTTTCCACAAATAGTGAGTCTTATCTCTTGTTCCTTTGTTAATGCCTATGGTGGTATATCAATTAAATTTATAAATCATTTTGAACATGATAATAACGATTCTTGATATCAATTTTAATCTTCCTCGATAAAGATTTTGGTGAAACGATTGACTGTCTGTGTCTTTACTTTGTCTGGATTCCCAGCTATGTAATATCTTCACCACAAATCGAACCTGGTATGCTTGAGTGAGAGGTGTTCAGTCTATATTCTATATTCTATATCCGAATCCCTTTCTCCTGGTTCTATCTACTGATCAAGTATACTTTCATTATTGTTGTAATATATTTGTAATATGTCTTAAGTGCAAGTAAAGTACCTTTCACCGTGCCTAGAGCAGTATTCCATTGATGGTAAAGTCAACATGTAAACGGTCACGTTTCTAGGTCATCATCATGCGCCATGCCGATAAGCGTGGATGGTCACTGGTCCTATATTTTTGAATAGATTTTTTCTAGGTAGGACACGTACAAGTCAAAGCTAACGAACCCTATTGCGCCTTGTCTAAGCCCTATAATTGTATAGACTAATATGTGCCTGCCGGCTTCCTGGCCTAGAGGTTAGCGACTTTTCTCCGTAATATCGTATACTCTCGTAGGTAACGTGACGTACGGTGAGAATCAGCAGTGGTTCGAATCGCGTCGGTAACTTACGGGGTATGTGAGCCGGCCTGCTCAGAAAGCAATGGCAAACTACTGAGGTAATCTTGCCAAGAAATCAACAATCAGCTGAAAGATGCTGATGTTGACAGCAATGTCATGTAAAGATTCTGCAAACAATTTTTATTAAAATATGTGCCTGTTGTGTGCTGTGGTCAATATAACGCTGGGCAACCTTTATTTTCCAAAATAAATCTCTGGTACTCATTTTAATGTGATTGACCGTTGACGGTTAACCACGAAGATTCGAACACATAATTCAAGTTTGCATTGCACACGCGCCATCCACTGTGCTTAGATGGCTTCGGTTGTTGTAAATTGGTGTATTGTTGAAAAATTGTATTAGAAATTGATATCTTTCTTTCCTTTCTTCTTTCTTTCTTCTTTCTTTCTCGTTCTTTCGATATTAGTTTTTGTTGTGGAACTAAAATGATAATCTTGGTAGTGGTGGTAGTATAGCAGTGCAAGTGCTTTTAAAGCAAACGTCCAATAATTAATACATTGGAATGGAAGGAGTTGATTTTATTTACTCCACAAATCCTTGCATAAGGGAAATTTCCATTGGTCCTTTGTGACCATATGTGATATGTTATAATCATTCACTCACAGTTTCTTCTTCTTTCTTGCACTCATGTATACCAATTTATAATACAATAAGGAAGAATATATGTGGTGTACTCTGGAAATAGTTGTGATATTTTGTGTGTGTACATAAATGATATTAAGTGTGTGTTATATGTGTAGTGCTTGTGTCTGGCTGAGTTTCTGCATGTCCATATGAGATGTCTATAGTAAGAAAGAGCTATAAGTAGTTTTGTGTAGTATGTTTTTGCTGACTTTGGTATTAGTGTTGAGGAATATTGCTTTATATATGTCGGTTTGTTTGCCTGTGTGTGTTTGTATGAGGTGTTGGAGTGTTGCGCATGTGGCTGTAATTGTTGGACATGTAAAATAGATGTGTTCCTCTGTCTCTTGTGTGTTGTTTCTACATAGTTGGCATTGTTTGTCTATGTATTGTCCCTGTGTTGTTGGAGTCATGCTGTATAATAACCTATATGTGATTTCTCTAGCTGTTGGTGTTATGTGTTTGTTGTGTAGGTTTGAAAAGGTGCATGTAAAGTCAGACATGAAGTATTTGTATCCTCTTTTAATCCTAAGTCTTAGTGATGGTGCTTGTTCTCTAACTAAATGTTTGTATATTGTGTGTGTTGTTTGCTGTATTAACTGTTCATGTCCTTGTATTGCCTGTATGCATGTCTGATAGAATGTTGGCAGTGTTCCCTGGTAGTGTGCAGTTGCATTGTTAAGTGGTGTGAGGTGTTTGATGTTGTGGGCTATGTAGTATAGTGCTAGTCTGTGCTGTTCTGGGTGTCTGATGATTTTACCTATGTAACTAATCCTGAGTGACAGTATTTTTGTGTGGATGTCTTGTAGTCCAATAGCCCCCTGTTTCCTGTCTTGTATGAGAGTTTTGTGTTTAATGCTGTGTATTGTGTTGGTGAAGATAAAGCATCTGATTTGCTTGTTTATGTTTGTGATGGACTGTTTTGGGAGGGTCCAGTACTGTCGCTAAGTATATTATTTTGGGTATTATGAATGTATTAACTATTGTGCTTCTACCAAATATTGTGGATGTTTTATACCTATACCTATGTAACATGTCTGTGATCTTTTGGTCAGTGCGTGCCATGTCTGTGTGTGTGTGTTTCTGTGGGATCACATGGAAATGTGATCCCATACAGTTTCATGGTGTCTGTGTGTCTCAGATCTGGAGGGAAATCAGACTTTTGTTTCCACTTTCCCAGTCCCATTATATATGATTTCTGTACATTTACTTTGGCTCCACTGCATTTTCCAAAATGGGTAAAGGTGTTGAGTATGTTCCTTATTGATGTGTTGCTAGTGGGAAAGAAGGCAGTGTCATCTGCATAAGCGATGAGCTTCTGCTGTCCTATCCCATGCAGGAAGGTGCCTTTAATACTAGTGTCTTGTCTTATCTTCTCTAATAAAGGCTCTAGGTGAGCACATACAGGAGTGTGATAGGGGACATCCCTGCCTTACAGATATATGATATTTATCGCCGTATACACGTTGTGAAGAGAAACCAGAGTTAAAAAGAAAGGCGTCCATTCGGAGATGGTCGTTAACATCGTGCATGGAGCTTGCAGTGTTGACACATTGTATATATTGCATTAGCAAGTACATTTTATTCACTTTAGCATTAAAGGTCTTTCTCTCTATAGGATGTCAAATTTTTGTGTTAACTGTGAATAGGTGGTGTCATTATATTAAAAATTTAATAATTAATATAACTAATTGCTTCTTTAGAAAAACGTTGGCGAGTTATGTCCCTTGCAAACAGTAAAATGAATATTATGTTCCCTTGAAAAAGAGGTATTTGTTTCCCCTTAAATTTCGCTTACCAAGTGCACAGCCCGTCGATAGCGAATGATTAGCCCGTAGATCATGTAATAGAGTCCTCACTATAGCTCCCGGGTTGACTCAGCAGAAACTAAGCACCATGAAATGTTCTGGAAAGTAAAGGCGAAGTGTGCGCTATTGACCACATCACCCATTGAGTGCCAATTGTTTTACAAAAATGTGATGTTTTCTTTCACCATATACTCAGTGCCTAAAGAAATGGAAAAGCAGGGTACTTCACTTTTTACCTTTACAACTGCTACTACTACAGTTACCACTATGGCTACTACAGCAACTACTGTCTACTACTGTCTGCAAATATTTAAAATTATGTGTTCGTGCATGTCTATATGTAAATTGTGTATATGCTCAACACAATTTTGAAAACATCAAAATCACTTTGAGAAAAGAAAGCCTTGACAACCCATGTAACGATTGTCAGATGTCAAGCTCTGTGCTTGTTCTAACACAGTTTACTTGCTTGTGTTTGCTGGTGTTGTGCCATAGGCTCTTATTATTGTTTATCCCTGTATGGCTATGGCCAGTTTATGTCTGACTTCTTGTGAACAGTCCCCATGGTTGTTGATTGTGGAGCCAAGATGTTCACAGTTTGTGATGTTTTCAATTTCTCAGTGGGTGGATGTGATTTTTGGTTGGCGTGTAGTTTTGTGTGTGGGTATTTTTTTAAATATTAGTTCAGAAAAATATTATCATCTTAATTATGGCTTTTGACAAACAGGATTAAATTTACATAACATATACAATTAAATTAGGAGCAAGTTAATTCAGCATTTGTTATAAATTTGCAATAGCTCATAAACTTAACAATGTTATTGATGAATATTTAATAAATTTAGCCATTCTGTATACAAGACAAGAATTAGTAGCATAAACTAAAGTATTGAACATATTAACAAATTTATTACTTATGTGTATACATACATATGGTACTGATCAGTTAGTAATAAACTTTTTATTTGTGTAAGAAAGAAATCAAGTAATAATAAATTCAGTAGCAGTGAATATTATCAATTAATTATTAATATTTTGTGCATGATAACTTGAAAACTTAGTGACAGCCGGGCAAACTTGATGTAATCCAAGCCGCTGGCTGATCGTGTGAGTTTGCGAACAGTCATTGTCTGTCAGCATGGCACATGTTTCAAAACATTACCACCTAACAGCATGGCACACGATGATGTTGGCAGAAGAGCTTCAATACATAATGTCATGCTTGAATGATAACAAAATTATTTACAAATACAGGTTGCCCCAGGATTTGACACAGAATTCTACATGGTCGACAGGATAAAAGTGATCGCTCTTACACTTCTAGTGCGCTGATGGCGAGGCAGGGCATTCAATCCCTACACTAGCATTTAAGTTGATCTGAAATGTTGACTTCTCGTTCAGAAAGCAGTGGCAAACTACAGAATGTAAAATTGCTTATAAAATCAACCTGTGGGAAAGACTCCCACTGGAATAATAAATGTCCGGCCAAAGTACAAACCCAGAACCTAGACTGGCACAAAAAGTCACCTCGAACTCCCAGACAGATCAACATAGTAAGGAGGATGAAGACGGTTTCCAGCTGGTCAGTAGGAAAAGGGGACGCTCAACCAAGAGCCTGTCTGACGGTGAGAGCTCGACGCTTCCAGCCCGCCAAACATCTGTTACCACGCTGCCGCCCCTCAACAACCACGACTATCCTACATGTTCACATGAGGTAATGAGCTAGTCGCCCTTACAATCATCAAAATGCAGTCTATTAATGCTGCCTTACACTATCTGGAACGTATAGGAACCGCATTACACCGGATTTGGGGAATTTATGTAAAAAAAAGAAATTTTTCCCCAAAGTTTATTTCATACAAAGCAATGTATATTTACAAGGCAATGTACCCTTCAAAAATTGTAATGAAAAATCATATTATATGCAGAAAGTATTACAAGGTTATGAACTATTAATAAATATAAATAATTCACATTTAGGTTTATAAAATAAACATATTCCTTAACTGCCATTTTTGTTGATATTTTGCACTCGATAACATCTTACAACGGATTCATTTGCACAAATGGTCTTGTATTTAAATATTTAAGCTGCTTATAATGCTATTTTATATTCTCTTGCTTGGGTATCGTCCATTGCTCTAATGAATTGCCGTGTTATGTCCCTTGTTGTCGTTGTAGTCGTAAATGATTAGTCTACATGCCTACCTACCTACATACCTACATACCTACCTACCTACCTACCTACCTTCCTACCTACCATCCTACCTACCTACTTACCTACCTACCTACCTATCTACCTACCTACCTACCTACCTACCTACATACCTGCCTAACTACCTGTCAGCGACTTGTTCGCTACAGAGTTCTCAGGACTCCCCTACTTTTGCACCGCACGAAATAACAACTCGTGACATTTGCAAAAGGAATGCAATTTATTTAGAGCTGACAATTTAATGGCTCTGCGAACGTTATGCTTCATTATCATTATACAACATGAATGCAATGAAGTGGTGAGAATGATGCTAGTAATCACAATCTAAATCTTACAGCCTAATATTTGACTATTGCCTAGAAAACTATAGCATTTGTCCAGAACACGTCTACTCTCTACCGTCTCCAGTCGGGTCTGTCCACACGCTACACATTGCGTGGACAAGCACGGACGCTGTCCCCTCCGTGGCAGTAGCTAGTCTTGGAGGTCCCAAGCACGCTGGCTTGTGAGCTAGAGTACCGGGCACTTCACGGTTACTCGTAAGGCCAAGCTTCCCAATGGCTTGGGGAAAGCCCTCGCTCACTTGTACGTATTGGCCCCTTGTCTGACACAAATGTGTCTCCTTGTGAGGCTATTTATAGTGCTGATGTCTCTCCTGTCTGGTGTCTCCTACTAGACTTGTGTTAACTCTTATCACTCTCTAAAGCCTTATTGGAGATTCTGACACTACCTACCTACCTACCTCATACCCTAATGTCATATGCTTCATTGTTTTATTAGTGTCATCAATGTTGGTGGCAATTATGTTGAGAAATAAAGGGACGATGTATGTACAAAAATAAACTGGTTTCAAGTTGTTATCATATTTAGTTATTTTTCTACAGCCAATTGTAACTTACTTATTGACTTCCACTGGTCGAACGAATGGTTATATCCATAGCAAAAATGTGAACAATCATTTAAGTAAATCAAAGCATGCTTCAATACAATGGAAACATCCTTCGTCGCATTGTGTTCAAAAATTCAAGGATACGCCATCAGCAGGGAAGGTTATACTGACAGTGTTCTGGGATTGTCAAGGAATGCTTTCAACCAATTTCAAGAAGAAAGGTGACAAAGTGAATTCTGAATCGTACTGTGAAGTTCTATCAATGCTTCACGATGAAATTCGAAGAAACGACCAGGACTGCTAACTAGAGAAGTGTTGCTTCTTCATGACAATGCCAGACCACATACGGCTCGATTAACTCAGAAGAAAATTAACCAACTAAGGTGGGAAGTTCTGGAACATCCACCCTTACAGCCCGGACTTAGCCCCCCAGCAATTTCCACATTTTTGGTTCACTGAAAACCCACGTGGGCGGGAGACATTTCGCGAATGACGCCGAAGTTGAATGAGAAATTAAAATGTGATTTAGAAAACAGAGCACGCAGTCCTATGCAGCCTGTTTGGGAGGACTGATAAAACTGGGTAGTACAATCAAGGGGAAATATGTTGAGAAATAATGAACAAAAAGGTGAAAAATCATTTATATAACACGGCAATGAACAAAAATATCCATTGCCAAAATATGTTGCTGGAAGTCATTTGTGTTTAAAGACGATATGAATGTGATATAATTTCACGTACTGGGTCCTTGATTGCCAGTGTCTCTCTATCTACATGCTACCTGTCTACCTACCTGCCTGCCTGTCTACCTACCTACCTACCTACCTACCTACCTACACAACTACCTACCTACCTATCTTCCTACTTACCTACTTACCTACCTACACACCTACCTACCTAAACACCTGCCTACCTACCTACTTACCTACCTACACACCTACCTACCTACCTTCCTACCTACCTACCTACCTACATACCTACCTACCTGCATACCTACATACCTACCTACCTACCTTCCTACCTACCTACCTACACACCTACCTACCTACATACATTCCTACCTACCTACTTTCCTACCTACCTACCTGCCTACCTACCCACCTATCTACCTAACTACATACCTGCCTACCTACCTACCCACCTACCTTCCTACCTACCTATTACCTACCTACTTACCTTCCTTCCTACCTACCTACCTACCTACCTACCTACCTTCCTAACTGCCTGAATGCCTGGCTGGCTGGCTGTCTAGATGAATGTCTGGCTATCTGTTTGTCTGATGTCAATATAACTTAATTTTGTTGTGTTTATACTATGTGTTTTGTTTTTTAAAATATCTTATTTACAGGACATCGCTGTTAACACCAGCACTGCTGTTGTTGATTTCTTCGCAAATTTACGTTCCGCAGTTTGCCATTGCTTTCTGAACGACCTGCTCCCATACCATTATGTTAAAACCCAGCGCGACACAGTCTGCTGCCAAATAGGTCGCAAATGTGTTTCGAATGCAAGTAAGCGGAATTACGAACCGCGTCTATATCGCCTTTGCCACGGAGGTATGTACTGTTAGCTTTCTGTAATTTCGTCTGTTCATCCTGGGGGTCGTCGGAGTTCGTTCTTTGTGCGACGCTTTCGACAGTTCGCTGCGGAAAGAAACTGTGCCATATGGGATAAAACCCTGGTGTAATGAAGTCGATATGTCAACTTTTAAGCGACTTTAGTCTGCCCTGAGTGTTCTATTCTGTCTCTCCTGCCATGACCCGTGTACAGGATGACTGGTCGCTTACAGCATGATCTGCGGCAACTAGCCAGAGAATTAGAGGAGTGCAGACGTCAACTCGGTCACGTCAATACGTACCTGTCAACGCTCAGACAGGAAGAGACAGGAGCCCGTTTTGCGCTGACCACTGTCTGCCATCTAACAGGTCAGTTGGGGACGCCGCGGTTGAGAGGTTACCGTGCCGACTCAAGCTCAGAAGGTAGCGGTTTCGATCCTTGTTTTGGGGTGGGAACTTTCCAAAGAACCACTGGTATCTGATGATATCAGAAGTCCGACTGATCACTTGGGCAGTGGATCGGATACCTTCTTCTTCTCCTCTTCCTCCTCCTCCTCCTCCTCCTCCTACTCCTCCTCCTCCTCCTCCTCCTCCTTCTTCCCTCCCGGCTGGATGCCCGGGGCCATCGCACCCCCCGCACCCCCGTCTGCATGCCACTGCTAACTAACTAACTAACTAACTAACTAACTAACTAACTAACTAACTAACTAACTAACTAACTAACTAACTAACTAACTAACTAACTGACTGACTGACTAACTAACTATCTAACTAACTAACTAACTAACTAACAGGCTGACTGACTGACTAACTAACTAATTAACTACTAACTAACTTACTAGTTAAGTAGCTTACTCACTAACTAACTGACTAACTAGCTAACTAATTAATTAACTAGTTTACTAATTAACTACCAATCTAGTTAAGTAGCTTATTAACTAACTAACTGTCTAACTAACTGTCTAACTAACTAACTAACTAACTAACTAACTAACTAACTAACGAACTAACTAACTAACCAGCTAACTAACTAACTAACTAACTAACAAACTAACTAACTAACTAACTAACTTACTACCTAACTAATTAACTAACTAACTAACTAACTAACTATCTAACTAACTAACTAACAGGCTTACTGACTGACTAACTAACTAATTAACTAGCTCACTAACTTACTAGTTAAGTAGCTTACTCACTAACTAATTGACTAACTAACTAGCTAACTAATTAATTAACTAGTTTACTAATTAATTAACTAACAATCTAGTTAAGTAGCTTATTAACTAACTAACTGTATAACTAACAAACTAGCTTACTTACTAACTAATTAACTTATTAGTTAACTAACTAGCTAACTAACTAACTAACTAACTAACTAATTAATTAGTTAACTAACTAACTAACTAACTAGCTAACTAACTAACTAACTAAATAACTAACTAACTACTTAACTAACTAATTAATTAATTAACTAACTAACTATCTAACTAACTAACTAACAGGTTGACTGAGTCACTAGCTAACTAACTACCTAACTAACTAACTAACTAACTAACTATCTAACTAACTAACTAATTAACTAACTAACTAACAGGCTGACTGACTGACTAACTAACTAATTAACTAGCTAACTAACTTACTAGTTAAGTAGCTTACGCACTAACTAATTGACTAACTAACTAGCTAACTAATTAATTAACTAGTTTACTAATTAATTAACTAACAATCTAGTTAAGTAGCTTCGTTGCACTCCGGACATGTCCATAGGTGCTCAGATCCTCCCCCCAGCATATGCATCAGCGTCCGGTGGCTAATAGTGCCAGTTCTGTGTTGGTTGACGAGGCGCTTTGTTTTCCCGATGTACCTCTCGCGTCTGGCTGTGCCGATTTTTACTCCCAGGTCTTTCATCCTGGAGAGCGATGTGGAATCACTGGCGTCAAAATCCTCTGTTCTCGCTATATTTTTAAAGGGGCGTTAATAACATCCGCACGATCCATGGGCTGGCCATCTACAGGGGGTGCAGAGCCAGCCAATTTATCAGCTCGTTCATTTCCCTCGACTCCCGCATGTCCCGGGACGAAGATGAAGGTGACTTTGCAGACAACAGACTTCCGCAGCGACTAACTAACTATCTAACTAACTAACTAACAGGTTGACTGACTCACTAGCTAACTAACTACCCTACTAACTAACTGTTTAACTAACTAACTAGCTTACTTACTAACTAATTAACTTATTAGTTAACTAGCTACTAACTAACTAACTAACTATCTAACTAACTAACTAACTAACTAACTAATAAGTTAACTAACTAACTAACTAACTAACTAGATTACTAACTAAGTAACTAACTAACATTGTTGATATTTTGATCTGAATTCACAGCAATGTCCAGTAGTGAGAGCTCACATCTCCGTATCCTAGAACCAACATGCTACAAGATATACCAACACATACACACACAGGCCGACGCCAAGTACACACTGGACCTTGTCAGGTAGTGTGATTGTGTCGGTGTGTGTGTGAGAGAGAGAGAGTCAGTGTGTGTGTGAGAGGAGGAGAGAGAGAGTCAGTGTGAGTGTGTGTGTGTGAGAGAGAGAGAGTCAGTGTGTGTGTGAGAGATAGAGAGTCAGTGTGTGTGTGTGTGTGAGAGAGAGAGAGAGTCAGTGTTTGTGTGTGTGTGTGTGAGAGAGAGAGAGAGAGTGTCAATGTTTGTGTGTGTATGTGAGAGAGAGAGAGAGAGTGAGAGAGAGAGAGAGTCAGAGTGTGTGTGTGTGTGAGAGAGAGAGATAGAGAGAGAGAGATTCAGTGTGTGTGTGTGCGTGCGTGTGTGTGTGTGTGTGTGTGTGTGTGTGTGTGTGTGTGTGTTGGACACAATGATGAGAATCTGACGAAATTCCTATTGTTTTAAGGCACAAGCAACAAGTAATCATAAATGGTAATTTACCGTGTTGTCCATGCAGTATGATCCTTCTCTCAGCCTGCCTAGTTTTCTTCAGAGGAAAGGTAACACCAATACGTCTGGAACAAGATCAGCTGCAGAAGCTGCCGGATTAGCAAATCAATGCTCTAATTGTCCGCTTGTCGGAGCTTCGATCCTAGACCTGTTGCCAACCAAGGCTTAGGGCCAGGTCTGGCCTGCCATGTCATTTAGTCCTTAGGCTGCAATCTCTCGCACCATTATATGACTTGTGCCCTCCCATTTGCGCTCCTCCACTCAAAGCCATTGACATAATGTGGGGTGTCGGGTTTGATAAGCGCCGCCCAACATTCTAACAGAAAGGAGGTGGCACCGTCTACATACGGTAAGCTCAATCACACATGACTAAGGCTGGCATACAGAACAGCAATTACAACTATGAGAAAACGACAAACAAACATCGAGAAGCGCTGCACTCGAGCACATCATGACGAATGGAAATAATTGTGGTTGACGAGAGAGTGGCTGACGGAACGAAATTATGCTTGATGACACAAAACCATAGCATGGAGTCATATCTTTAATAGACAGCATTTGATGGTTGGTTTCCGAACCAGAGCTCCCTCGGTCGCTTGGTATGCTTAGATGTTGTGGGTTATTAAGGTGTAAAATACTCCGTCGATCCATTTTGTTTGTTGCCTTCCCCTGCCTCTTGGTGTTTCCATTTTCATGTTGTATGCTCTTGCCGATTACGACTTATTCTTATTCTTCTTTCGTTCGCTTGAAATATGTCTATAAGTGCAATGTTGTCTCTTGTATGAATGTAACTGTCTTGTTTGTTCACTCAGTGGTCCATAGAGTTTATCGTCCGCTGTCTCTCTCTAGGCCAGAAGCTTCGCCTGGATATGTTGTAATTTGGGCAGTCATGGAGTATGTCCTCTGCTGTCTGCCACGCCAATGCACATGTGCACATGGCTGATTCACCAATCTTGAATTTATATACATCTCATCTCATCATGCTCCTCTTGTACCTTGCGGTGTCGAGGTGAAATATAAACTTCGTGAGAGTGCCAGATTATGGGCTTCATATATCGATATTCCCATGGACTCTGCTATTCCCTCCGTCCAACGTTTACGTGGTCGGCCTCTTCCTCTGATTCCATCTAGTCTGTACATCATTGCTTGTTGTGGTATGCTGTTGACTGGTAACCTACTTGCATGGCCAAACCATCTGACTTGCTGTTTTTTGATAAAATCTTGTGCTGCTTTAACCCCCACTTTAGTCTTGATTTCTTCATTTCTGATCTTATCTCTTCTTGATACGTTGAGTATTCTTCTCAGGAACCTCATTTCTGTTGTTGTGATTTTTCTTTTCTCTTTTTCTGTCATTGTCCATTTTTGGCATTGGTAGCATAGAGTTGGCAGGAAGATTGAATTGTAAAATGCTTTCTTAGTAGTAATTGATACATGTTTGTTCTTTAGTATTGGTGCCATTTGTCCAATTAGTTGATTTGCCTTATTGCACCTATTTTCGATCTCGTCTTCTGATCTGCCATTTGATGATATTATACTTCCTAGGTAGTTGAAACTTTTTACTTGTTTCAAGGGATGTTCGTTTAAGGTGAATTTTTATTGTTTGTTCTTCTTTAGTTATAGTCATTACCTGTGTTTTGCTTGTGCTAATTTTCATGTTATGTTCCCTACACATTTCGTTTAGACTTCATGTGGTCTTGTAATTCAGCTTCTGATTTTGCTATTAGTGCTTGGTCATCCGAAAACAGGAGTTCTCTAATGGTTAGATTTGCAGATGGTTCTTCTTCTTTGTTCTCATCATGCGGTATTCTTGCTGTCTCTGCTTGGCTGGTTTCTTTACATATGTTGTCTATATATGTTATGAACAAGAAAGGGGACAGGACACAACCTTGTCGTACTCCAGATCTTATGGTGAAGGGTTCTGAGTGTCCTCCAGTTGCTCTCACTATGCATTCACTGTTGTTGTATAAACTTCTACATAGGTTTGTTAGATGTGTACTCACTCCATATTGTTTAAGGATTTATCACAGCTTGTTTCTATCTACTCTATCAAATGCCTTTTCTTGGTCGACAAAGGCTAAGTAGAGTGTTTCATTGAATTCGATTGATTTTTCTATAAGTTGTCTAAGAGCAAAAATGGCATCTGTGCATCCTTTGTTTTTCCTAAATGCAAGCTGTGTTTCGCTTAGCTGGGGTTCTAAAGTAGTTCGTAATCTTTTTTCTAGAACTTTGCAAAATATTTTCCCAGTATGACTCAACAGTGAAATGCCTCTGTATTAAGTGCAGTCTCTTTTGCTGCCTTTGTTTTTCCAAATTGGGATAATTATGGCGTTTCCCCAGTCTCGTGGTGTCTGTTGTTCTAACCAAACATGGATGAATAGTCTATGTAGCCAAGCTTTTCCTACTTCTCTTGCTGCTTTAATTAGTTCATTTGGTATTTCATTCTGTCCTGGTGATTTGTTCAATGGGGCTAATCTGATGGCTGCTATAATTTCTTCTTTTAGTATGTCTGGTTCTAGTTCCTCGGTGACATATGTATAGGTCTCTTGAATTCCTGTGCATCTGATGGGATATTGAGAAGTTGTTCGAAATACTGCTTCCATCTTATTAGGATTTGTTTTTTGTTCACTTATTGGTTTTCCATTTTCGCTGTTAATTATTTCAGTTGGGTCAAACGGTTCTCCTCTGTTTCGCATTGCACCTATCTTTTTGTAGAAGTTTCTAGTTGCCTCCTTGTAGTTTTTATTTAGGGTTTCTCCATACTCTTCCCAGTCTTTTTGTTTTTCCCTCTTTACTATTCTATTCACATGTCTTCGCGCTATTCTATATTCTATGTAATCACATTCCTGTTTGCTTTTCAACCACTTTTTGTATTTTTCCTTTTTGTCTTTTACCGCTTCCTTTACTTCTGCGTTCCACCAACTTGTTATTTTCTTTAACCGTGTTTTGCGTTTTTTCGAGGTTCCACATGTTATTTTTGCAGTATTTAAAATGCTTGATTTGAACTTTTCTCATTCTTCTTCCACTGTTTGTCTTTCTGCAGGTAATTTTTCAAAGAGTTGTTAGTTCTTTCTCATAATTTTCTCTTACTGACTCGTCTTTAGGGTTTTTTAAGTTTACTGATTCGCATGGCATGTATTTTCCTGCTCTTTGTTTTCCTCTTCTGATGGTTCTTATTGTGGCAACGACTGCTTTATGATCTGTGTTTATACTGAAATTGGGCACTGCCCTTGCATCTAATATATTTCTCTTTGTGCAGTTTCTTGTTAATATAAAATCAATTTGGCTTTTAATATCTAGATCGTTCCATTTATACCAGGTGCATACTTGTGAATCCTTATGTTTATAGAATGTGTTTGTTATATATAGGTCGTGTTGGCTGCAAAGCTCCAATAGTCTACTTCCGTTATCATTCCTCTCATTTTGCTTGTCTCCAAATGCTCCCAGATGTTTTCTATGCCCACTCTGTTATGTCCTAGTCTTGCATTGAAGTCTCCCATAACTATGATGTTGTCCTGCTTATCTATTTTATTTAGCACATCATGTATGTCTTCGTAGTAGTCCTCGCATTCTTGCTCATTATTGTTTGCATTACATGATTCGTATATTTGTACATATGTTGTAATTGTTTGTTCTTTTATTCTCACTTTTATGATTCTTTCTGATATATATTTTATTTCTAGTATTCCTCTTGCAATCCGTGGTTCGATGACTATTCCAACACCGTGTCTTGCCATTTCTTGCTGTTCTATTCCAGAGTAAACAAACGTGTAACTGCGGTGGAGCTCCGTGCATCCTTTCCCCTTTGTTCTGGTGTCCGCTATTCTCATCAATCCAATTTTCCTCTCTTCCATTGTTTCCATAAGCTCTTCTTCTTTACTATTGAACCCACAGACATTCATTGTGCCTATTTTTTGAGTCGCTGATCTATCTCGCGGTCCATTAACATTGCCGGGTCGATATCCGTTTGGGTCAATCCGTTTATACTTCTTAGTTTTTCTACGAGCAATATGAAGATCTCCTGCCGGCTTGCTAGGCCAGTCGCAGGTTTAAGACACTAATCTGACCACAAGGAGTCCATCCCCTATGGCGAGCCATAGCCCCGTTAGCCCATGACCTCGCGGTCATGGTTGCCCGGTCTGCACCACGCGGAGGTGGGGTTGACTTGTGTAGTCTGCGGGTCATCGGCAGGCTACTAATTTTTCGCTCTTCACCCCTCCTGGGACAGACTAGCCGATCCTAACCCTGCTGGCTGTAGGGCCAGGCGCATTCCACACCTTGCAGACACAATATTGTATTTATATACATGTAGTTGCTTAATCTTATGTGTCCTGTTTTGAGGCGTAGAATAATGACTTGTTCTATTTTTGTTTTTTATGTTGGGGGTGGGGGCTCCTGTGATTTTCCCAGGAGCCGTAATCTTGGCATAATGAGGTATCGGTTTTGTGGGGGTACACAGGACTCCCCATTTCCCGCCACCGTACTGAATGCGGAATACTTCCGCATTTTCGTCACCAATTGTCTGCTTCACAATGAACTTGACTCCCTCTGGAGGAATCGTGTTGGGAAGCCAATGAATCGTAACACGTTCTCGTTCCTTTTCAAAGTGTTCAATCGACACCTCGAGTCCCTCTGTCGGCAGTTTTATCTTCTTGCCATGCAGGCCTTTGTAAACTGCCACATGGGCAGCTTGAGTCAGGTTTACAAACCACCGTGTGGGTGTTTCATAACGATAAATGCCCGCTACTCCGCCAGCAGGCACCCCGCATGGGCCGAGCAACATGCTGGTAATTAACAGGGGCGTGCCTTTGGCCGCCGCGCCAGGTCCGGTAATAGTGAGAACCAACGTACCTTTTTTATGAAGCAGTGTCCCCTCGAGAAAACGGTCGATGTCCACAGATTCCATGTTGTCAAAAGGTGCCATGTCTGCTGTTGAAGAAGTTCCGGAAATATCACCACAATGAAAAATCTAAAACACGAAAGATTTGTTCGTTTGTGAAGAGAATTTTTTTTTTTTTTTAAACTTTTATTGATTGTTAAAATCGTTGCAAAGTGTATTGTTTGTGTTTTTACAGAGCGTTGCATGTGGGCGTGTAGGTGACATATGCGCATAAAATACAAATATTTTATACATTTTAACATTTCTACATTGAATTTGTTGTAGGGTAAAACCTTACAGGAAAAACAGCATGATGATAGTGCACCGATATTATTTCCCCTGCCGTCTCCCTCTCCTGTCGGCTCTAAAACCTCCAATTTCATCACCACAACTCGGTAATGATGAAACTGGCAGTTTAAAAAGTCTGAACCGATCGGAGATGGCGGCAGCAGAATCAACAAACAAACAGTATCAAGATGGTGGGAATGGGAGGTGTAAACAGTATCGGGGTTTACAAGGCAGAAAGGGTAGTGGTTGCATTTATAATGTTTGTGTTGTTACATGCGTTCTGTGTATTTAGTATTTGTGTAGGTGTGTTTACGGAGCGTTGTTTGTGGGCGTGTATGTGACGTGTGCATATTTTATTCATTGGGCATATTTACATGTGAAGGGGAGTAGATAGGGAGAAGGATAAAACTTTCCATTTTTGTTTCCATTGTCCCACTCTCACCCATTTGACCACCACACTAATGGGTAATGATGGTAAAGGCAGGACAATTTTTGGAACCAAAAGGTGAGAGTGTCAGTGAAGGCAACAAACAGACCATGAACAAGGGAAGGGGGAGGGGTCACATGGGAGATGAGGTTATATATTAATAAAGGTAACTATAATAATATTGCAAATAAACCAAATACATTAATAATAATGATGACCAACATTTACCTACTAAGGGTGATAACAGTACTGATAGTAACAGCAATGATAATAATAGTTATGATAATGATCCCACTTTCCAAAACTGATTCCATTTGCTAGAATGATTTTCCTAGGAATGGTGTTAGCATAGCATAGCAGGTACATATAAATTGCAACAAGCAATGTTCAATAATAGTAGAAGTAAAAGGAGTTGGTTATCTTTTTCTCCTTGCTTATTTTTTTTTTTTTTTTTTTTTTTTTTTTTTTGTCTTTTTTGTAAGGGCTCATTCATTTTTTTTCCCCCCTTTTTTTTTGTTTTTTTTTTTGTAACAAGTAGACAAGCATCTGTATTTGCAAACATTTTTACAATCTCATTGGTTTGGTAACATATGTGGTTTTGTATTCATTCATTCATTATTCACTCACATCCTTCTTGTTTCATTTCTTGCGCCTCATGTGTACTAAATTTTAAAATCAGAAAGAAGAGTACTTGTGTTTACTCTGGAGATATCTGTGATATTTTGTGTTTACAACATAGGAAATTTATCCATTAGCATATTCCATTCCTTGAACACATTTACATGTGAATGGGGTTAACAAGGAAAGGGGGAAATCTTTACATTTTTGTTTCCCTTGCCATCCTCTCACCAATTTGTTCCAATCCACCAATGCCTTCATCACCACTATCTGGGCAATGATGGTAAAGGCAGGATAATTATTTGAACCAAACCGGTGTGGGTATCAGCAAAGGCAACAACAACCATGAGTGGGAGGGGGGGGGGGGCACATGGGAAATGGTTTGTTTTTTTTTTTTTTACTAATGATGGCAATAATAATAATGACAATAAGAAACATACTGAGGTTAATAACAGCAAATATAAAAACCAGCAATGGTAATATTTAGTTATGAAAATGATAACATTTTTACAACATGTGATTCCATTTGCTAGGATGATTTTCTTTGGAATGGTGTTAACATAGCATAGCAGGTACATACAAAAGCAAACTGCAGTTTTTAATAATAGTTGGAGTAAAGGAGTTGGTTATTTTTCCCTCCTTGTTTTTGTTTTCCCTAACTGTAATGATTCATTCATTTTTTTCCCCTTTGCTCTCTCTTTCTTTTTTTTTAAAATAAAAATTTAACCAAGCATTTGTATTAACGCAAGTTTTTACAGTATCATTGGTTTGGTAACCATATGTGATTTTGTATTCATTCATTCAACACTCACTCACACAGATTCAAAGGGGGTGACAAAGAGAAAGGGAAATCTTTACATTTTTGTTTCCCGCGCTACCCTCCCACCAATTGCTCCAATCCACCAATGCTCTCATGACCACCCTGGTAATGATGGCACAGGCAGGATACATGTTTGAGCCAACCAGTGGGGGTAGTAGCAAAGGCAAACAACTGTAAGCAAAGGGGGGAGATGAAATTGCACAATAATAATGATGATATATATAATACTTTTAACATTAGTGATACTAAGGATAGTAAAGGTAGAATAATGATAGTCATAATAATAATGATGATAATAATAATAATAAACAATAATAATATATAATAATAATAATAATAATAATAATAATAATAATAATAATGAAATAATAATACTAATAATAGTATAATAGTTATGTGATTCTATTTACTAAAGTGATAATCTTAGTAGTGGTGGTAGTATAGCATAGCAAGTGCTTTTAAAGCAAGCGTCCAATAATTAATACACTGGAATGGAAGGAGTTGATTTTCTTTACTCCACAAATCCTTGCATAAGGGAATTTTCATTGGTCTTTGTGACCATATGTGATATTTTATAATCATTCACTCACAGTTTCTTCTTTCTTTCTTGCACTTATGTATACCAAATTTATAATACAATAAAGAAGAATATATGTGGTTTACTCTGGAAATAGTTGTGATATTTTGTGTGTGTACATAAATGATATTAAGTGTGTGTTATATGTGTAGTGCTTGTGTCTGGCTGAGTTTCTGCATGTCCATATGAGATGTCTATAGTAAGAAAGAGCTATAAGTAGTTTTGTGTGTATGTCTTTTGCTGACTTTGGTATTGTGTTGAGGAATATTGCTTTATATATGTCGGTTTGTTTGCCTTTGTGTGTTTGTATGAGGTGATGGAGTGTTGCGCGTGTGGCAGTAATTGTTGGACATGTAAAATAGATGTGTTCCTCTGTCTCTTGTGTGTTGTTTCTACATAGTTGGCATTGTTTGTCTATGTATTGTCCCTGTGTTGTTGGAGTCATGCTGTATACTAACCTATATGTGATTTCTCTAGCTGTTGGTGTTATGTGTTTGTTGTGTAGGTTTGAAAAGGTGCATGTGAAGTCAGACATGAAGTATTTGTATCCTCTTTTGATCCTAAGTGTGAGTGGTGGTGCTTGCTCTCTAACTAACTGTTTGTATATTGTGTGTGTTGTTTGCTGTATTAACTGTTCATGTCCTTGTATTGCCTGTATGCATGTCTGATAGAATGTTGGCAGTGTTCCCTGATAGTGTGCAGTTGCATTGTTAAGTGGTGTGTTTGATGTTGTGGGCTATGTAGTATAGTGCTAGTCTGTGCTGTTCTGGGTGTCTGATGATTTTACCTATGTAACTAATTCTAAGTGACAGTATTTTTATGTGGATGTCCTGTAGTGCAATACCCCATTGTTTCCTGTCTTGCATAAGAGTTTTGTGTTTAAAGCTGTGTATTGTGTTGGTGAAGATAAAGCATCTGATTTGTTTGTTTATGTTTGTGATGGTCTGTTTGGGAGGGTCCAGTACTGTCGCTAAGTATATTATTTTGGGTATTATGAATGTGTTGACTACTGTGCTTCTACCAAATATTGTGGACGTTTTATACCTATGTAACATGTCTGTGATCTTTTGGGTCAGTGCGTGCCATGTCTGTGTGTGTGTTTCTGTGGAATCACATGGAAATGTGATCCCATACAGTTTCATGGTGTCTGTGTGTCTCAGATCTGGAGGGAAAATCAGACTTTTGTTTCCACTTTCCCAGACCCTTTATATATTCTTGTACAATACTTTGAATTTTGAGATCTGATATTTATCTTTTTTTTTTTTTTTTTTATGACTGAAATGTTATTTTAATCATCAATAAAGACACGTTCTCACCAGGCTTCCTAAATGCTTCTTTAGAAAATGTTGACATCAGATCTTATTTACACAAATGAGAATGTCTTAACTATTGTCTAACAGCTGTATGTCAAAAACTGTCATTTCTGCCTATACAATAGCTTGAGCCTGAGGAAGGCCACCTGGTTAGTGAAGTCGCTGTGAACTGTACATATCAAGGTTTTCTTTGCCCCCGACAGGAAAAAATCCACACCTTACCGAGTATTTGAACCTGGGTCTCCCGAAGCAGAATCCAGCATTCTAGACACACTGCCAGATTAACAATAACTGGCTAATTGCTGTTCCTCGGCTGAACCTTTATCTTACAGAAATGCAGACTACTACAGTCTGAACTTCTTGGACACCGGACTATAATTTATGTCCAAAATATACAATTCTTTCTGGCACTATGCTTATAACATTACATATTACTATTCATCATATGTACACAAATGGGTTTTAAGAAATGAAATGGAATTTACAGTCACATTAAATGTGCACATTTCTTCCTTCATTAAAACAAGAAGTGCAAGTAGGATATTTACATACTTTTAGAAGCCTAGAAAATAAAAAAATAAAAACTGAACTCTCAAAGAAACAAAGAAAATAACAACGCAATGGAAAAAATATAGCTTTGAAATCAAAAACAGTAACCTGTTACATATAACCTGTTGAATTAGAAATTTATCAAGAGCATATACATTTTGGACAATCTGCCTAGTGTCTCTCTCTCTAATGAAATTCAAAGGTAAAACTGACAGCACAATTAAAAAATATAGCTGTGAGTTAAATAGCACTAACAATACAAACCTTACACAACTCTCAAGTATATAGCAAGCCGTCACTGGAAAAGTTTAGTGTCTTCTTTCGTTGGCTTGAAGTTTGTCTATAACTGCAATGATGGCTTTTATATGAATTCAACTGTCTTTGTTAGTTTACTCAGTGGTCCATATTATTTATCTTCCATTGTTGTTTCTCTAGGTCAGAAGGTTTGCCTAGATATGTCATATTTAGGGCAGTCTTGGAGCATGTTATCTGTTTTCTGCAGTGCCAGTCCACATATGCACATGGCTGATTCACCAATCTTGAATTGTGTATACATGTGGTTGCATAATCTATTGTGTCCTGTTTTGAGACGCAGAATAATGTTTTGTTCTGGTCTGTCCATAACAAAGTGGTGAAAAAGCTGATGAATATAACCCTCCGAATTACAAACTGATCAATTCTGCCACGGACAGCCTGCTATATATTTGAGAGTTGTGTAATAGCTAAGACAGCATAAGGACAGGACAGGACAGATAATGCATAAAATAACACTTTTCATGGTGACACAAGAGCAACACACACATGCCAGCATTACATAATGTACAGAATAGTGGAGATGTTGCAAGGCAGACAAACAGTGGAGATGTTGCAAGGCAGATAAAAAGAATTACCAGCTACTAATCAAGTCTAAAACAAACAAAACATGATGAGACACACGTCACTAACATGGCTGTGATATGATTTTGTACACTGTAATTAATTTCAATCTCTCATTTCCAATGGAATAAAGCCTTGAGCAGGGAGCGTAGACTTGTCCAAGTCTGCAAAATATTTGTGCTCCAATATGTCCTTGGCTGGTATTCTCTGGGCTGGGTCATAGGTCAGCATGTCCTGCAACAATTCTAGTCCAGCATGGTCCATTTGTTTAACACATGATGCTAACTGGTTTGTCTTCCAGTGTGGGAAAGTTGGCTTGAAGTCAGGAAGATTTGAAACACCAGGCCAAGTCTCATCTGATGGGGTTGTTAAAGTTCTGAATAGCTGATCTATTTCCGAGTCCCCATGGAAAAGTGGACGTTTTGTGGCCATCTCTGCAAAGATGCACCCAATACTCCAGATATCAGCAGGCACAGAGTAGCGCTGAGACCCAAGTAGGATTTCAGGAGCTCGGTACCAAAGAGTGACAACCTCATGTGTGTATACTCTGACTGGTATTCCAAATGCTCTAGCCAAACCAAAGTCTGCAAGCTTGATCACATCATTGTTATTGATGAGTAAGTTCTGTGGCTTGAGGTCTCGATGAAGGACTCTTCTCATATGGCAAAACAATATACCCTCTGTAATCTGATATAAATAGCTCTTCACAAGCATTGGATCCATGAAGCTTCCACTAGGAATATTTATCGCCGTATTAATGTTGTGAAGAGAAACCAGAGTAAAAATGAAAGGGCGTCCATACGGGGATGGTCGTTAACATCGTGCATGGAGCTTGCAGTGTTGGCACATTGTATATATTGCATTAGCAAGTATATTTTATTAACTTTAGCATTAAACTTCTTTCACTCTTTAGCATTTCAAATTTTTGTATTAACTGTGATTAGTTGGTGCCATTATATTAAAAAATTTAATAATTAATATAACTAATTGCTTCTTTAGAAAAACGTTGGCGAGTTATGTCCCTTGTAAACAATAAAATGAATATTATGTTCCCTTGAAAAAGAGGTATTTGTTTCCCCTTAAATTTCGCTTACCAAGTGCACAGGCCGTCGATAGCGAATGATTAGCCCGTAGATCATGTAATTGAGTCCCCACTATTGCTCCCGGGTTGACTCAGCAGAAACTAAGCACCATGAAATGTTCTGGAAAGTAAAGGCGAAGTGTGCGCTATTGACCACATCACCCATTGAGTGCCAATTGTTTTACAAAAATGTGATGTTTTCTTTCACCATATACTCAGTGCCTAAAGAAATGGAAAATCAGAGTACTTCACTTTTTACCTTTACAACTGCTACTACTACAGTTACCACTATGGCTACTACAGCAACTACTGTCTACTACAGTCTGCAAATATTTAAAATTGTGTGTTCGTGCATGTCTATATGTAAATTGTGGTATATGCCCAACACAATTTTGAAAACATCAAAATCACTTTGAGAAAAGAAAGCCTTGACAAGCCATGTAACGATTGTCAGATGTCAAGCTCTGTGCTTGTTCTAACACAGTTTACTTGCATGTGTTTGCTGGTTTTGTGCCATAGGCTCTTATTATCGTTTATCCCTGTATGGCTATGGCCAGTTTATGTCTGACTTCTTGTGAACAGTCCCCATGGTTGTTGATTGTGGAGCCAAGATGTTCACAGTTTGTGATGTTTTCAATTTTTCAGTGGGTGGGTGTGATTTTTGGTTGGCGTGTAGTTTTGTGTGTGGGTATTTTTTTTTAAAATATTAGTTCAGAAAAATATTATCATCTTAATTATGGCTTTTGACAAACAGGATTAAATTTACATAACATATACAATTAAATTAGGAGCAAGTTAATTCCGCATTTGTTATAAATTTGCAATTGCTCATAAACTTAACAATGCTATTGATGAATTTTTAATAAATTTAGCCATTCTGTATACAACACAAGAATTAGTAGCCTAACAGCTAAAGTAATTGAACAAATTAACAAATGTATTACTTATGTGTATACATACATATGGTACTGATCAGTTAGTAATAAAATTTTTATTTGTGTAAGAAAGAAATCAAGTAATAATAAATTCAGTAGCAGTGAATATTATAAATTAATTATTAATATTTTGTGCATGATAACTTGAAAAGTTAGTGACAGCGGGCAAACTTGATGTAATCCAAGCCGCTGGTGATCGTGTGAGTTTGCGAACCATCATTGTCTGTCAGCATGGCACATGTTTCAAAACATTACCACCTAACAGCATGGCACACGATGATGTTGGCAGGAGAGCTTCAATACATAATGTCATGCTTGAATGATAAAATAATTATTTACAAATACAGGGTTGCCCCAGGTTTGACACAGAATTCTACATGGTCGACAGGATAAAAGTGATGGCTCTTACACTTCTAGTGCGCTGATGGCGAGGCAGGGCATTCAATCCCTACACTAGCATTTAAGTTGGTCTGAAATGTTGACTTCTCGTTCAGAAAGCAGTGGCAAACTACAGAATGTAAAATTGCTTATAAAATCAACCTGTGGGAAAGACTCCCACTGGAAAAATAAATGTCCGGCCAAAGTACAAACCCAGAAGGGACCTAGACTGGCACAAAAAGTCACCTCAAACTCCCAGACAGATCAACATAGTAAGGAGGATGAAGACGGTTTCCAGCTGGTCAGTCGGAAAAGGGGACGCTCAACCAAGAGCCTGTCTGACGGTGAGAGCTCGACTCCTCCAGCCCGCCAAACACCTGTTACCACGCTGCCACCCCTCAACAACCACGACTATCCTACAAGTTCACATGGGGTAATGAGCTAGTCGCCCTTACAATCATCAAAATGCAGTCTATTAATGCTGCCTTACACTATCTGGAACGTATAGGAACCCCATTACAACGGATTTGGTGAATTTATGTAAAAAAATAGATTTTTTTCCCCAAAGTTTATTTCATACAAAGCAATGTATATTTACAAGGCAATGTACCCTTCAAAAATTGTAATGAAAAATCATATTATATGCAGAAAGTATTACAAGGTTATGACTTATTTATAAATATAAATAATTCAAATTTAGGTTTATAAAATAAAAATATTCCTTAAACTGTACTGCAATTGTTGTTGATATTTTGCACTCGATAATATCTTACAACGGATTCATTTGCACCAAATGGTCTTGTGGTAAAATATTTAAGCTGCTTATAATGCTACTTTATTGTTCAATTTTATGTCACTATGATTTTATTCTATTCCTTTACTTGGGTATCGTCCATTGCTCTAATGCATTGTCGTGTTATGTCCCTAGTTGTCGTTGTAGTCGTAAATGATTAGTCTACCTACCTACATACCTACCTACCCTTCCTTCCTACCTACCTACCTACCTACATACCTACCTACCCTTCCTACCTACCTTCATACTTACCTACCCTTCCTTTCTACCTACCTACCTACATACCTACCTACCCTTCCTACCTACCTACCTACCTACCTACCTAAATACCTACCTACCCTTCCTACCTACCTTCTTACCTTCCTACCTACCTACCTACCTACCTACCTACCTACGCTAACGTCATATGCTTCATTGTTTTATTAGAGTCATCAATGTTGGTGGCAATTATGTTGAGAAATAAAGGGACGATGTATGTACAAAAATAAACTGGTTTCAAGTTGTTATCATATTTAGTTATTTTTCTACAGCCAATTGTAACTTACTTATTGACTTCCACTGGTCGAACGAATGGTTATATCCATAGCAAAAAGGTGAACAATCATTTAAGTAATGTATAGCAATCACTGGTAATATCCATACAAATGATGAACAAAAAGGTGAAAAATCATTTATATAACACGGTAATGAACAAAAACATCCATTGCCAAAATATGTTGCTGGAAGTCATTTGTGTTTAAAGACGATATGAATATGATATAATTTCACGTACTGGGTCCTTGACTCCAGTGTCTCTCTATCTACATGCTACCTGTCTACCTACCTACCTGCCTGCCTGTCTACCTACCTACCTACCTACCTACCTACTTACCTACCTACACACCTACCTACCTAACGTTGTCGTTTGTTAGTGTTAGGTGTCACATGTGTGAATAAAACAAATACATACATATATACAGTTATGAGAATATAACATTGATGGCATTGTGCATGTAAACACACATGCCTTGTATATGATTCATTTCTACTTCCACAAGCGGAATATATGTAACCCCTGTCCATCTCTCCCTCCCTCTCTCTCTCTCTCTCTCTCTCTCTCTCTCTCTCTCTCTCTCTCTCTCTCTCTCTCTTCTCTCTCTCTCTCTCTCTCTCTCTCTCTCACACACACACACACACACACAAACACATTTTATCTTGATCTGTCTCATGCTTTTTGGAGAGTGCAGTACATTGAATGCCGTGAGCTTGGGCAATAAACTCTAAATTATCATTCCCATTAAAATGTGGCTTCTTTGTAATTTCTGGGTCACTTAGCTACCGAGGTGAAGGTTCACATTGTTGGTGTTGTTGGCCTGATGTCAAATTACAGGATGACGCTCTAGTGCTCTGTAAATGTCCATGACCCCTTTTGTTTGGGGGACAAGAATCAGGGATTTAAACTAGCAATTAGAGTCCATGGCCTGTCCCCAGGGAGATAAATGGTTCAAAGCTGTGATAGTGTCTGGGAAGGACCACTACCATTGACCACTACCGGCCACTTTAGCTTATTGGATACTTAAAGGGCTCATTTAATTTGTTTATACATGGTGATGCATATTGTTTCCTTTTCAACCATATCATTACCATATAACATTTTAATACTTGAGATATCGCCCTGGTTTAAAGGCTGCTACACGCGCGCACACCCACACAAACACACACACACTCATACACATGCGCGTGCAAATACATGCACCACACACACACACACGCACGCACACATACACACACACGCACGCACACACACACACACACCTGCATCCACACCCAAACGGATACATATGTTACTGCCAAAGACACAGACACACATCCACAATATATTTCATGTTGCACATTCAAATATCTTCTTCTTTGCGTTCATCCGGAGTGTTTTTTTTTTTCAGATGTGATTGCGGTGTGTCTGTTATGCGCCCTTAAGCCGATACCCGTAGGCCAACACATCCGGCTTTAGCGTGCTTTTTTTTTGTGGCCAGGTAGCATTCCTGGGAGACTCACTTTTGCGGTACCGTCGACAACCCAGCTGGCAAAGTTGGAACGGTCGAAGACAACGGTCATCCCTCAAAGGCAGGCAGGGACAGTCCATGGCATTTTCCGCCATCCAGGGTGGCTTCCATAATTGCAGGGCCGGCACATAGCGCCCTGGTGCTGGGCTCACCGAGTGAATGGTCACGTCCTGCTCATGGCTGCTTTAATTCCTCACTTCAATATGTTGGGCATTTCGTTCGGCCCAGGACGTTCCCGCACAAACCAGACTGGTCGGCAGTCAGTATCCACTCAGCGAGTTTTTCGGACATGTGCTTGTCTTTGTGCCCTTCAGTGCTGTTCCAGGCACGACGGACATTCGGAAATCTACCTAGTCAGAGCTGTTCCGAACAAGAGCGGCATTCGGAAACTAGGTAGTCAGAGCGGCATTCGGAAACTAGGTAGTCAGAGCGGCATTCGGAAACTAGGTAGTCAGAGCTAGAAAGAAATTTCACTCGGACGTTTTTTGCGTTGTGCCTGATTTATTTGCACCCGTAGGCCAGCACATCCGGCTTCAGCAGGCATTTTTACGGGTTAGCCTTCCCGGGGTGTCGAGAGACGTTAGACTGTTTGTGCTGTGGTATCGCCCACATCCCAGCTGGTCAAAGTAGAACGGTCAACGACAACACGGTAAACCCTCAAGGGAAAGCAAGGGCAGACCATAGGCATTCCCCTGCTATCCAAGGAGGCTTCCATAATTGCAGAGCCGACCCATATTGCCCTGAGACTAGGCTCACCCAAGGAGTTGCAACGTCCTGCTCATGGCTGCTTTAATTCCTCACTTCCATGTGTTGGGCATTTCTCATGCTACTGGTCGCTCAAGCACACACCAGGAACGGTCAGTCTGCGGGTGATATCCACTGGGTAAGCTTTCACTTTGGACTTCGGACCACGCAATGGATTCGCTAGCCGTGCGTTCCATTTCGTGTTATTGAGACGTTTTTCCACCTTTGTCTAGACTACGAGGTAGATACAGTTTTCGTAACCATTTTGACTGGGGCTCTTCTTCTACCTTTTTGTACTCGCTCACGAGGCAGGCTACATGTGCTGCAGGCTCAGCACCTTACCTCCGTGCAGCAGTGAACGAGAAAACGGCCAGGCGCTCTCATCCGGGAATCCCTCATATCCCCCAGCTGAGAGCCTTCGAACAAGTATCAGAACTGGGCATGTAGCGTGCTCAGTATCTCACCTCTATTTTTTGGTCGGTGGGTATCGGTCCGGCTCTCACATCCGAGGGTTTGTGGCTTAGAGGCGTTCAGCCTAAACTCCTCGACAGAAAGCCTTAGAGTATTGTCCGGACAAAGAAATTCTGCCTTTGTGCGCCTGATTTAATCTTTTGACTGCTATCCTCAGTCTACCTGCAGAGCAGCAGGTTGTGTCACTCTTAGTCTGGCCCCTATCCCATAAGCTGTCCGATATGTAATTTTCATCCATCGGCAAGCACATGGGGTCGATGGGACACGCAAGCTCCCCCACCACGTCAAAGTGGAGACACATCGGGGGAGCCATCGACATTTGATAGGGCAGACATTTGAAAGATGCGTCGCGGCACGTAAGGCCATGCGATCAGCACAAAGTTATCCAGAGTCACCAGTGGGAACGCCGCACCCCGCGAAGGGCAACGAAGATTGGCTTTGAACTAATAAAAGCGCTCTTTCCGAGAGGGTCGGAGCTTGGTAAGCATGTATTATCTCTAGAATTGCCACAGGTATCCAAATAGGATCGTATCATCTAAGGAACCTCGACCGATTTAATGAGCCATTCGCGGTTTCACCGTGAGACAGTGTGAACTTAGACATGCATGGCTTAATCTATGAGACAAGCATATGACTACTGGCAGGATCAACCAGATATCTATCGGACAGACGGACTATTCACGCACACGCAAGCCAAGAGTAGCATCGCTAAAGCGCGCCCTCACGGTACAAGGTGATACATGCAAAACCACTGGACGCCTACTGACGAGCTTTCAAGCTACGCCGACAGGACTGACCGAAAAAAAAAGCTATACCAGCTTAATGACTGCAGGCCCAATACTCATCGAGAGAGAGTGGGCGTTTATCGAGACTTTGTCGAACGGTCGTACAAATTTTGCTCTTTTGCCCGCTCAAACCACGACCCTGGCTGCACGATGCGGTTACATTCTCGAAACGCCTGCCTCGCTAACTTGCATTGGCTGGGAAGATCCCATTTTGGTGCACCTCACACAGCCATCCGAGACAACGAACGCTAGACGCGGAACTGATCTTGCGAACCAGACCAGCCCTCACATTCAAATATAATAATGGGAAAATTTTTAATAATGGTAGCAATAGTAATAAAAGTGTTAATAATAATAATAATAATAATAATAATAATAATAATAATAATAATAATAATATATTTGTAAGATTACTAATAACGTCAATGATTGATTGATTGATTGATTGATTTAGGAACCGACATCACAGCATTCGGGGCATTCCCATAAGCGCACTGTCCCCATCCTCAGCAGCCAGCGAAGAGTTCCAACACTAATAGTACCAGTAGCAATCTGATTATATGTCCGTCTCGCCTTTCCTCTGAGCGTTGATCGTCGGCCAGATCCCCTCGTCACCCCTCGCTGTCGCATTCTTGCCACACCATGGTGATCCATTTGCTCCTCCGAGGTGTACACATGCTCCCACAAGGGCGCAACCACGTCTGCCTTGTCATGCATCAATACTCTACCAAGTTTTGTAGAGCCAGCCAATCTGTCCGTCTGTTCATTCCCCAGCACACCAGCATGCTCCGGAGAAAAGATCCAGATGATGCTTCTCACCCGTGACTTCCGAAGCGAAGCAAGCCACTCTGCACGAAGCTTGCCTGTCCTCACCCTACTCAGCATGCTTTCTGAGTCAGTTACAATCACGATGTGTGTGTGTGTGTGTGTGTGTGAGAGTGTGTGTGTGTGTGTGTGTGTGTGTGTCGTATTCTCCATCCAGCAGAAAGCTGCACTGACCGCCTCCACGCCATTCTTAAGCTAGATGTTGTGGTATCATATGCCAGGCTCTCCTGCACCAAACGTCGACCATTGGCTTTTGCTAAGAACCCCCAGGCACTTCTCCTACCTCTAAACCGCGGACCCATCTGTGTAGATAATCACATCACCTGAGCGAGCATTATTCTGAATTAGTTGCCTGATTTCCACTTCCGTGGCCCCTGCTGGCCACTCCCTGCACTCCCGGCTCAATGTGATTATAACTCTGCACAAGTCTGACTGCTCCGCTGACACTCGGACCCACTCTTCTCCATTCCTAATGTTCTCCAAGGTGCACACCTACCTGATCGTATCCTCCACCTGAGCCATCCATGATTTCCCTCTTATCAGTCGCTGACCGTTAACGGCGTCCAGCGCCTCATGCAACGGGTGATCTGTGTCTGCAGCTACTCTGAGGTATGCCTTCGCCTGCATCACCTTGAGCCTACCTGCAACAGACGGCAAACCAAGGATGTAACGCATACACACAACTGGGGTGTCTCTGGTGCATCCCAGAATGACTCGCATCGCTTCGCTCTGTATGCGCTCTAATTTCACCAGCAGATTCAGCTGAGACAGTGAGCAGTTCTAGTCCATAATCAATCACTGAGAGGATCAAGTGCTGGTATAGTGTGAAAAGCATTCTCTGCTCTGTGTCCATTGCAGCCATAGTTTTAAGTGCATTGAGTCCCTTTTGAGACCTTGTCACAACCGTCTCCACATGGTCCTTGAAGGACAGGCTCCTGTCAAATGTGATTCCCAGATACTTCAGTTTGTTCTCTCTGTTGACGCTTCTACCATCTATCGTGATGCTTGGGACATCAGCTCTCACAATCCTGTTGTCCAGAGAGCACCACAAAACAGCGGCCTTTTCTGGGTGGATGACAACACTCATTTCAGTGCACCAGTCAATCACATTGTCTACCGTTGCCTGTAGCTCCTGGGCTGTTTGCTCCCTATCTCTCCCCTGCCTATATGCAAGAATATCATCTGCAAATGTTAGTATCCTTCCAACCCCTGGTGCTTCTAGGTTTGAAATCTTGCTCGTATACACATTAAAGAGCACCGGTAAGATTGCTGATCCCTGTGGCAGTCCCGGGGTTAAAATATGTAGCTCTGAGGTCCATGCACCCAGACGGAGAGCAACCCAGCGAGAATGGAGGACGGCTGCTATCCAGTTCACCAACCAGGAATTGACCCCCTTCTCCATCGAAATCTATTGTATGCATCCTCGAGTTCAAGCGCTACCGCCATCGTTTCCTTTCTACTCTGGAACCCCTCATAAACATCAAAGGCAAAAGTGGCTGCATTTGACCAGGTATCTGTTCCTGGCCTGTAGATCCCCAGGCCTCTTAGAAGAAGCTTCCCCCCTTCCAAGAACTCTTGCAGCTTGACAGCGACTATCTTCTCTAGAACCTTCCCAAATGTATTTTGAAGGGTGATGATCCTAAAGCCACTAAGCTTTGAATGATCCATGAATGGTTTTGGAAGAGGGATGACATAGCTTTGCACCTAATCCTGCGGTACTGATGCTGTCCTAATGCTCTGGGTAAAGCAGTCGGTCATTTCCTTCAGGTCTGCATCGCTCAAAGCCTTCATGTGGCCATACCTAACCCCATCGGGCCCTGGTGCCGTGCCGTTTGCCTTTTTCAAAATATGTTTAACTTCTTCAACCAGTATGATGTCTTCATAATGCATATTCTTCGTGGTGTCAGACAATTCCTCTCTAACTGTATTTCTGGTGTCCGCATCATTATGATTGGTCTGCTCTAAAAATCTCTGGAGAAACGCCTCCCCTTTCTCTTTGTCTGTTGTCACGCGCACACCATCATCTCTATCAATTGTTCCCACTGTCATAGGCCGATCTTTTCTTTGCATTTGTCTGTGCAGTTTTCAGAATTTTCGCAGTGTTTTATCACCTCCAATCTCCTTCATGAAACATTCCCATTTTGCGTTTTTGGCCTCTGCAGCACAGCGCTTGAAGACCTCCACCTTGTCTTTCTAGACATTTTCCGCGGTGTCAACTTCCTGTCGTGAGCTTCGGGGTGTTTGTCGCACTTTCCTTAGCTGCTTCACTGAAGCTCTCTTTGCTTTCCAAGCCTGGTCTACTTCTGGGGTCCACCATGGGGGATGCAAAAAAGGAGTTTTAACATTCCTGTTGCAAGCCCGCTGTCTGAGGCGTCCAAGAAGGCTATCGGTCCACTCATACCGGAAGGTCTTGCGCGCTCTCCCATTTAGAGATCAGGACTGAGCATGGCATGTGATCACTCCCATGGTCATTCAAAACACTCCCCAATACCGTCAATAAACACATTTACAGTTGTGGTATCCTTTGTTTAAAACAAGTTATTTGCTTCTTCTGTAATATGTGCTGTCTTCAGGCAAAACTCTTATGGGGTTTGCGCTTGTGGGACTAAGATTAGAATGTTCGAGATTTTTTGTTGATAAATTTGTTGGACAATTTCTTTGTTGATTGTTCTGTAATTGTATAATGCTTTGTTTCTTAATGTCCATATAAGATGTCTGTACTCTGCCAATAGAACAAGTAGCTTTGTGTGGATGTCTTGTGTGGAGTAAGGAATGGAATTTATCATGATTGCTTTGTAAACATATGTTCTTTGTTTCGTATGAGTGTTTAGGATGTTTTGTAGGAGATTTCTTGTTGGCATGATTGTGTCGCATTCGTAATAGATGTGCTCTTCTGATTATTAGACGTTCCGTCTACAAAGCTGACACTGTAGTATTTGTTTAGTAATTTTTTGCTGTTCTCTCTGTTGTTGGGGTCATGCTGTAAACAAGCCTATATGTAATTTCCTTTGCTTTTGGGGTAATCTGCTTGTTGTGAATATTAGAGAAAGTTTCGGTATAATCTTTTATGAAATATCTATGTCCTCATTTAATTCTGAGGTGTACTGGAGTTGCTTGCAATTTAACTAAATGCTTGTAGATTGTATGTGTTTTCTTGTGTATTAATTTTTCGTGTCCTTTAATGGCTGAAATACATGTTTTATAAAATGTTGGGAGAGTTCCAAAGTTATGTGAGGATGTATTCCTAATAGGTTTTAAATAAGATAGCCTAATTCCAATGTGTTGTTGTTGTTTGTCCATCAAGAATGATGATGACCATTCGTTTTATCCAGTGGGGTTGAAGGTATGGAGCCGTGGGTTCTAAGATGGCTGATAAGGCCTATTTTGGCTCGAAATGTTCTTTGACAATGTGGGCAAAGAATGCTTGACGTTTCTGGAGGAGGATTTCCTGCAGTGGTTTTTCTGTCCTGCTTTTTCTTCACAGCTCTTGCAGTCCTGGTTGCCTCACACATGACTGCACCCTTGCGTAATGATGCACGCCACGAATTTCGGTCTTTGGCTGCAGCCTCCCAGGTGTCATGATGAATTCCAAAAGCATTCAGTGAGATTTTCAGAGTGTCTTTAAAGCGTTTCCTCTGGCCACCTTGGGAGTGTTTACCACAACGCAGTTCGCTGTAAAAAATTCGTTTAGGGAACCTGTGATCTGGCATGCGAGTCAAGTGACCAGCCCAGCGAATCTGATTCTTCATCATTAGAGTGTGGATACTGGGCATGGACGCTCTTTCTAGGACTTCAGTGTCTGGAATCTTGTCTTGCCATTTAATCTTCAGTAGCTTCCTTAGGCAGACTGTGTTGATGTAGTTTAATTTCCTAGCGTGTCGCTGATACACAGTCCAGGTTTCACAAGCATATAGCAATGTGGATAATACAACTGCTGTGTAGACTTTTAGCTTTGTTTGCAGGCTTATTCCAGTTCTGTCCCATACATTCTTGCACAGTCTGCCAAATTCCGCACTGGCCTTGGAGATTCTTGCATTCACTTCGTCATCAATTGTGGCAGCTTGTGACACAGTGCTGCCAAGATAGGTGAATTTGTCCACAACACTTAGTCTATGATATAATAATAATAATAATAAGTCTTTATTTTCAAAGGGTTAAGAATTGGGCACGCAGGCCCGTCTGACATTCTGCCCTTCTTCTCTATTTCCTCTCATACATTCTTTCATTCAACATCACTTATGAAGCAACTTTTGACAACAAAAGAACATTAAAACGCATGAAAAATAATCAATAACAAATGACTCACTGAGGCAGTGTTTAACATGGGCATTATAAATACCTAAGGAGGGTGTAACGTGCCATACATAAGGGAATGTTTTTTGGCTAGTTGTCGTTTGAGATAAGTTACCATTATTGTCTTTTTTGTGTTATTTGTTATGGGGGCATGTAGTCTGTACTAAGGTAGTGTTCAAACAGGTTGCGAATGTATGTATCATGATTGGTGGTGTCTTTGATTTCTTGTGGAAGATTGTTCCACAACTGAGCGGCAGAGTATGCTAAGCTTGTTTTATATAAGTCTATCCTAGGTTTAGGGACATGAAGTAAATTTAGTCGTTCGCTATGTCTAGCGTTATATTTAAACAATGGCCAAAGGTAGCTTGGAGCATTTTGAAATAGGATTTTGTGAATTAGTTTGGTCTTATTAAAAAGCAGGCGCTTGTGGAGTGGCAGTAACCGGAGACGTTTATATAGGTTAGCATTGTCGGTAAGCTTTTCACCATTTATTAAACGCACTGCCCTTTTCTGGAGTGAATATAGGCGTTTTGTTATTGATTTGGAGCATCCATCCCAGACTGTGGAGCAGTAATCAATATGTGTTTGTATATGAGAAGTATAGAATATCTTTCTTGTGTTTTCGTCAAGGAAATATTTAATTTTGGCAAGTTGGTATACTTTTTTGGCTATTTGTTTAACTAGAGCATGAACATGTGAGTTAAAAGTTAGATTTTGATCTATGATAACACCCAGTGTCTTGTGCTCGGTGACACTTTCTACAGGCGTGCTGCCAATGTGCAGCTGAAGAGTTCTCTGCGAGTTTAGAGTGTGAAGTCTTTGCCTGGTTCCTATTAACATAGACTTTGTTTTAGTAATGTTAATTTGCATGCGGTTTGCATGACTCCAGTTAACTACACTATTTATTTCCTGTTGCAAGGATAATTCTAGCACATTACGATCAACAGCGTTCGTATATACTGTGCAGTCATCAGCAAATAGATCGCAGGACGACGACAGATTTAATGGAAGATCATTTATATAAATGGCAAATAATAGAGGGCCAAGAATAGACCCCTGAGGTACTCGAATATTAATGGTAATGGCTTGAGATAAAACTTTATTGTGTGATACTACTTGCTTTCTGTCTAATAAGAATGATTTTATTAATGTCACTATATTAAAACTTACTTTCATTGTTTCTAGTTTTTTAATTAGAATAGTATGATCTATCATATCGAATGCTTTCCTAAAGTCTATAAACACCGCTCCACATAGAGTATTGTTGTTAATATTTTGATGCCAGTTTTCTATCATGTTTGTTAGTGCCGTATGGCAAGAATATTTTGGCCGAAATCCTGACTGGCTGTCAACTATCAGTTTATGGCGAACTAAGTGATCTAGTGTTGTTTTGTGGATGTGCTTTTCTAGCGGTTTGGATAATGAGGATAATATGGAAATTGGTCTATAATTACTCATGAGACGATCGTCTAGAGGACCAGCTTTTAAATGAGGATACACTTTAGCGATTTTAAAGGCTGATGGGAAGTGACCTCTGGTTAGACATTGATTATATATAAAAGTTAGTGACTCGCAGATCGCCGGTGCAGCATGGCGAAGGATCCGACTACTAATTCCATCTAGTCCTGATGAGTTATTGTTTTTTAGATTACGGAGATGAGTAAATACTTCAGTTGTCGTCATTAGCGGTATGTTGGAGGAAATGTGTCCATAGCATTTGTTCTCACAGAATGATGATAATAAAGATATGTCATGAGGCGCATCTGGTATTGCAGCCTTCAGTTGGTTTATGTCGGACTGAAAGTATCTACTGAATTGATCACATGTAACCTGATTTGATGGTAATGATTGTGATGATTTGTGTTTGTTTGTCAAGGTATTAATTGCTTTCCATATATCTTTAGTGTTGGTTTTATCTATTACTATGTTCTTAAAATAGTTTTTCTTTTCCTTCCGAATAACATATTGAACTTTGTTTCTCAGACTACGGTACACAGTTAGATCTCTATTTTTGTGAGCCCTGTCGCGATCTCTCATAAGTTCAACTACCTCCTGTGTGATCCACGGGGGCTTTGTGTGATGTTTAACACGGACTTCCTTAAATGGAATATGTTTATCAAATATACTTAGAAAGGTCTTTAGCCAGTGGTCCAGAGCATCGTCTGGGTCAGGAAGCTGGTAAACATAATCTAGAGATGAGTTGACCAAATCTTGTAAGAAGACGTCTCGATTGAAATTTTTGTAATTTCTATATTTTATGCTTATATGTTTGTGTTTGGGAGTTTTGGTGCCCCTTTTCGACCACGTGCAACATACTGGATAGTGATCGCTCATTGCATTGATAGGTACACTACATTCTGTGATGTTATCAGCACACGTAGTATAAATATGATCTATAAGTGTTGCAGATGATTTAGTGATTCTAGTGGCTTGTTTGACTAACTGTTGGAAATTATATGACTCTATTATGTTTTCCCATGTTTTGTTTGATTTGTTAGCGTCTATGTTGAAGTCACCTAGCAATATTATTTCCCTAGCATTACTAAAGACTACATCCATCATAGTGGTGAATTTTTCATACCAGATATTTCCTGCACTGGGGTTTCGATAAAGATAGCCAACTACTAGCGGTATGCAATTTTGAAGTTTAACCTCTATCCATACACACTCAATCTCACAGGTTTCAAAGTCTAGCCTGCGGTGGGCGTTAAGCGAGTTGGAAATATAAACTGCAATACCCGTCTCTTGTTTCTTATAGGGATCTCTTCTAATGGTTTTAAAACCTCTGATAGCGATGTCATCATCTGAGATGTTGCCATTTAATCGACTTTCGCTAACGCCAAACATGTGAAAATTTTGATTAAGTATAAGTGATAGTTCGGGCAGCTTCCCTAATAGATGGCATATGTTTACATGCCCGATTCTGAGCCCATTATTCCTGAGCCAGTGTTCGTACTTATTAGACATTTCAACAATGCGTAATCACAAGTTTAAAAGCAAAACACACACACACAAAGTGAATACAACTTACGTCCCTTATTACAAAACACACTCTAAAGTACAGAGAAACAGTAATATCTCTGTAAATATATAAAAATACGTACACAGATCCGTAAGGAAGAGCAGTGAAGACCCCCTCATTCACTTTGATATTCGGCACAGTGTGATTATTCCCTGGAGCTGGCTGGTACATAACTACAGTCTTCTCCAAGTTGATATTGAGCCCAAAGTTGGCACAGGAATGTGAGAAAGCTGAAACATTATGTTGCATGTCCGCCTCTGAGTTGGCGTTTAGAGCGCAATCATCAGCGAACAGGAGCTCTCTGACGGTGTCGCTGTTAATTTTGGTTTTAGCTTTCAGCCTTCTGAGATTGAATAACTTTCCATCCATACGGTAGTTGATGTCTATTCCAATGTTGTCGTTCTCGAAGGCATTCATCAACATGGCTGAAAACATGAGGCTGAACAGTGTTGGTGCCAGGACACATCCTTGCTTCACTCCATTGGTTACAGGCAAAGGGTTCAGACAGTTCACCATTTTCCTGTACTCTTGCCTGCATGCCATCATGAAATAGCCGCACTATTTGTACAAACTTTCGTGGACAGCCATATTTTGCCATAATCTTCCACAGTCCTTCTCTGCTGACTGTATCAAAAGCAATGTAATAGTGTGCTAAAGGGTGTTTTTCTGGGTGTTGTAGGATTTCACCTACGTGTTTGATCCTAAGTGCTTGTATTTTGGTTGTTATGTCTTGGAGGGCGATACCTCCATCTTTTTTGTCTTGTATGAGTGTAGTATGTTTGATTCTGTAGATTTTTTTTTTTTTCTTGGCCATTTACAGGCCTGTCAAAAATTTTATTGAGTTCCCTATATCAAATAACTCTGATAAAATTGATTCTGTAGATGATGATTCTGTAGACGCCGTATATACGTTGTGAAGAGAAACCAGAGTAAACACGAAAGGGCGTCCATTCGGGGATGGTCGTTAACATCGTGCATGGAGCTTGCAGTGTTGACACATTGTATATATTGCATTAGCAAGTACATTTTATTCACTTTAGCATAAAAGGTCTTTGACTCTTTAGGATGTCAAATTTTTGTGTTAACTGTGAATAGTGGGTGTCATTATATTAAAAATTTAATAATTAATATAACTAATTGCTTCTTTAGAAAAACGTGGGCGAGTTATGTCTCTTGCAAAGAATAAAATGAATATTATGTTCCCTTGAAATAGAGGTATTTGTTTCCCCTTAAATTTCGCTTACCAAGTGCACAGACCGTCGATAGCGAATGATTAGCCCGTAGATCATGTAATTGAGTCCCCACTATTGCTCCCGGGTTGACTCATCAGAAACTAAGCACCATGAAATGTTCTGGAAAGTAAAGGCGAAATGTGCGCTATTGACCATATCACACATTGAGTGCCAATTGTTTTACAAAAATGTGATGTTTTCTTTCACCATATACTCAGTGCCTAAAGAAATGGAAAAGCAGGGTACTTCACTTTTTACCTTTACAACTGCTACTACTACAGTTACCACTATGGCTACTACAGCAACTACTGTCTACTACTGTCTGCAAATATTTAAAATTGTGTGTTCGTGCATGTCTATATGTAAATTGTGGTATATGCCCAACACAATTTTGAAAACATCAAAATCACTTTGAGAAAAGAAAACCTTGACAAGCCATGTAACGATTGTCAGATGTCAAGCTCTGTGCTTGTTCTAACACAGTTTACTTGCATGTGTTTGCTGGTGTTGTGCCATAGGCTCTTATTATCGTTTATCACTGTATGGCTATGGCCAGTTTATGTCTGACTTCTTGTGAACAGTCCCCATGGTTGTCGATTGTGGAGCCAAGATGTTCACAGTTTGTGATGCTTTCAATTTCTCCGTGGGTGGGTGTGATTTTTGGTTGGCGTGTAGTTTTGTGTGTGGTTTTTTTTTTTTTTTTTAAATATTAGTTCAGAAAAATATTATCATCTTAATTATGGCTTTTGACAAACAGGATTAAATTTACATAACATATACAATTAAATTAGGAGCAAGTTAATTCCGCATTTGTTATAAATTTGCAATAGCTCATAAACGTAACAATGTTATTGATGAATTTTTAATAAATTTAGCAGTTCTGCATACAAGACAAGAATTAGTGGCATAACAGCTAAATTAATTGAACATCTTAACAAATTTATAACTTATGTGTATACATACATATGGTACTGATCAGTTAGTAATAAACTTTTTGTTTGTGTAAGAAAGAAATCAAGTAATAATAAATTCAGTAGCAGTGAATATTATAAATTAATTATTAATATTTTGTGCATGATAACTTGAAAACTTAGTGACAGCGGGCAAACTTGATGTAATCCAAGCCGCTGGTGAACGTGTGAGTTTGCGAACCATCATTGTCTGTCAGCATGGCACATGTTTCAAAACATTACCACCTAACAGCATGGCATACGATGATGTTGGCAGAAGAGCTTCAATACATAATGTCATGCTTGAATGATAAAATAATTATTTACAAATACAGGTTGCCCCAGGTTTGACACAGAATTCTACATGGTCGATAGGATAAAAGTGATCGCTCTTACACTTCTAGTGCGCTGATGGCGAGGCAGGGCATTCAATCCCTACACTAGCATTTAAGTTGGTCTGAAATGTTGACTTCTCGTTCAGAAAGCAGTGGCAAACTACAGAATGTAAAATTGCTTATAAAATCAACCTGTGGGAAAGACTTCCACTGGAATAATAAATGTCCGGCCAAAGTACAAACCCAGAAGGGACCTAGACTGGCACAAAAAGTCACCTCGAACTCCCAGACAGATCAACATAGTAAGGAGGATGAAGACGGTTCCAGCTGGTCAGTAGGAAAAGGGGACGCTCAACCAAGAACCTGTCTGACGGTGAGAGCTCGACGCCTCCAGCCCGCCAAACACCTGTTACCACGCTGCAGCCCCTCAACAACCACGACTATCCTACATGTTCACATGGGGTAATGAGCTAGTCGCCCTTACAATCATCAAAATGCAGTCTATTAATGCTGCCTTACACTAACTGGAACGTATAGGAACCCCATTACAACGGATTTGGGGAATTTCTGTAAAAAAAATAGATTTTTTCCCCCAAAGTTTATTTCATACAAAGCAATGTATATTTACAAGTCAATGTACCCTTCAAAAATTGTAATGAAAAATCATATTATATGCAGAAAATATTACAAGGTTATGACATATTAATAAATATAAATAATTCACATTTAGGTTTATAAAATAAAAATATTCCTAAACCTGTACTTCAATTTTTGTTGATATTTTGCAATCGATAATATCTTACAACGGATTCATTTGCGACAAATGGTCTTGTAGTAAAATATTTAAGCTGCTTATAATGCTACTTTATTGTTTAATTTTATGTCACTATGATTTTATTATATTCTTTTGCTTGGGTATCGTCCATTGCTCTAATGAATTGTCGTGTTATGTCCCTTGTCGTTGTAATCGTAAATGATTAGTTTACATACCTACCTACCTACCTACCTACCTACATACATACATACCTACCTACTTACCTACCTTCCTACCTACCTACCTACCTACCTACATACCTACCTACCTACCTACCTACCTACCTACCTACCTACCTACCCTAATGTCATATGCTTCATTGTTTTATTAGAGTCATCAATTTTGGTGGCAATTATGTTGAGAAATAAAGCGACGATGCATGTACAAAAATAAACTGGTTTCAAGTTGTTATCATATTTAGTTATTTTTCTACAGCCAATTGTAACTTACTTATTGACTTCCCCTAGTCGAACGAATGGTTATATCCATAGCAAAAAGGTGAACAATAATTTAAGTAATGTATAGTAATCACTGGTAATATCCATACAAATGATGAACAAAAAGGTGACAAATCATTTATATAACACGGTAATGAACAAAAATATCCATTGCCAAAATATGTTGGTGGAAGTCATTTGTGTTTAAAGACGATATGAATGTGATATAATTTGACGTACTGGGTCCTTGACTCCCAGTGTCTCTCTATCTACATGCTAGCTGTCTACCTACCTGCCTGCCTGTCTACCTACCTACCTACCTACCTACCTACCTACCTACCTACCTACCTACCTACCTACCTACCTACCTACCTACCTGCCTACCTACCTACCTACCTACCTACACTCCTACCTACCTACCTACCTTCCTACCTACCTACCTACACTCCTACCTACCTACCTACCTACCTACCTTCCTACCTACCTACCTACCTACCTACTTACCTTCCTACCTACCAACATACCTACCTACCTACCTACCTACACTCCTACCTACCTACCTACCTACCTTCCTACCTACCTGCCTACTTACCTTTCTACCTACCTACATACTTACCTACATACTTACCTACCTACCTACCTACATACCTACCTATCTACCTTCCTACCTACCTACCTACCTACCTACTTACCTACATACGTAGCTACCTTCCTACCTACCTACCTACCTACCTACTTACCTACCTACCTACTTACCTTCCTACCTACCTACATACCTGCCTACCTACCTACCTACATACCTACCTATCTACCTGCTTACCTTCCTACCTACCTACCTACATACCTACCTACCTACCTACGTACCTTCCTAACTGCCTGAATGCCTGGCTGGCTGGCTGTCTAGCTGAATGTCTGGCTATCTGTTTGTCTGATGTCAATATAACTTAATTTTGTTGTGTTTATACTATGTTTTTTTTTAAAATATCTTATTTACAGGACATTGCTGTTAACACCAGCACTGCTGTTGTTGATTTCTTCGCAAATTTACGTTCCGCAGTTTGCCATTGCTTTCTGAACGACCTGCTCCCATACCATTACGTTAAAACCCAGCGCGACACAGACTGCTGCCAAATAGGTCGCAAATGTGTTTCGAATGCAGGTAAGCAGAAGTACGAACTACGTCTATATCGCCTTTGCCACGGAGGTATGTACTGTTAGCTTTCTGTAATTTCGTCTGTTCATCCTGGGGGTCGTCGGAGTTCGTTCTTTGTGCGACGCTTTCAGCAGTTCGCTGCGGAAAGAAACTGTGCCATATGGGATAAAAACCTGGTGTAATGAAGTCGATATGTTAACTTTTAAGCGACTTTAAGTCTGTCTGTCTGTCTGTCTGTCTGTCTGTCTGTCTGTCTGTCTGTCACCAAGCCATTGAACCAAAACTGAGTGTTCTATTCTGTCTATCCTGCCATGACCCGTGTACAGAATGACTGGTCGCTTACAGCGTGATCTGTGGCAACTGGCCAGAGAATTAGAGGAGTGCAGACGTCAACTCGGTCACGTCAATATGTACCTGTCCGCGCTCAGACAGGAAGTGACAGGAGCCCGTTTTGCGCTGACCACTGTCTGTCATCTAACAGGTCAGTTGAAGACGCCGTGGCTGAGATGTTACCGTGCCGCCTCAAGCTCAGAAGGTAGCGGGTTCAATTCCTGCATTGGGCTGGGAACTTTCCAAAGAACCACTGGTATCTGATAATATCACACTTGAGACTGATCACTTGGGCAGTGGATCGGATACCTTCTGCTTGCTTCTTCTTCTTCTTCTTCTTCTTCTTCTTCTTCTTCTTCTTCTTCTTCTTCTTCTTCTTCTTCTTCTTCTTCTTCTTCTTCTTCTTCTTCTTCTTCTTCTTCTTCTTCGTCTTCTTCTCTTCATTCCCTCCTCCTTCTCCACCTCATTCCCTCCACCTCCTTTTTCTACTTCTGCATTGTCTCATAAAGGACAATTTCTCCTGACATTCTTATTTTCTGACCGAACCATCTCACATTATACATATTACGCTTCTATAGATATTTACTTTATTTTTCCTGTTTGTATTTTATAATTCCAGATTATTTCTCTTCTGTTGACTATGGCACAGCACCAACATAAGCCTAATGTCCAGGCATCCTATATAGGCTGAGGTGGCCGGTTACATTAATATGTCTCTCCACAAATGTGAAGTGTCTTTTGTGAGCACGCTTGTGACCGGGCTGGTAGGAATATGATCAAATACTCTCGTGGACAGAATTTTTAAAATTGTCGTCATGCGATTCTGTGAATGTGATCAGACTGCGAGAACATCAAGTCAACAGGAGTTCTAGCTAAACAAGAGCATCTTGCTGGAAGTCAAAGAAGAACAGTTAACCGACACATAAATGGAGTCGTCTGGGGCTACACGCTGAGGGGAATACACGGAGGGGTCTGGGCACTTATGGAGTAATAGATCCATGTATAGTGAGGATGAACGTTTGATTAACTGACTAACTAGCTAACTAACTAACAGTGGCTTGCAGAGGTTATTTGATGCCCGGGGCCAATCCCTTAATTGGATGATCCTAAATTGTTCTTTACCTCATTCATTCCCCCTCCCCCCCCCCCCCCCCCCGACTGCCCTGTGCTGCCCCCTCTCCCTAACTGGATGCCCCCCTCCCGGCTGGATGCCCGGGGCCATCGCACCCCCCGCACAACCGTCTGCACGCCAATGCCAACTAACTAACTCGCTAGCTAGCTAACTAACAAACCAACTAACAGGTTGACGGACTGACTCACTAAATAACTAACAGGCTGACAGACTAACTAGCTAACTAGCTAACTAACTAACTAACTAACAGGCTGACTGACTGACTAACTAAATAATTAACTAGCTAACTAACTTACTAGTTAAGTAGCTTACTAGCTAACTAACTGACTAACTAACTAGCTAACTAATTAATTAAATAGTTTACTAACTAATTAACTAACAATCTAGTTAAGTAGCTTATTAACTAAATAACTGTCTAACTAACTAACTAGCTTACTTACTAACTAATTAACTAATTAGTTAACTAGCTTACTAACTAACTAACTAACTAACTAAATAACTAACTAACTAACTAGCTAACTAACTAACTAACTAACTAACTAATTAACTAGATTACTAACTAAGTAACTAATTAACATTGCTGATATTTTGACCTGAATTCACAGCAATGTGCAATAGTGAGAGCTCTCATCTCCGTATTCTAGAACCAACATGCTACAAGAAATACCAACACATACACACACCGGCCGACGCCAAGTACACACTCCTACCTTGTCAGGTAGTGTGATTGTGTCGGTGTGTGTGAGAGAGACAGAGAGTCAGTGTGTGTGAGAGAGAGAGAGAGTCAGTGTGTGTGTGTGTGTGTGTGAGAGAGAGAGTCAGTGTGTGTGTGTGTGTGTGAGAGAGAGAGTCAGTGTGTGTGTGTGTGAGAGAGAGATAGAGATTCAGTGTGTGTGTGTGTGAGAGAGAGAGTCAGTGTGTGTGTGTGAGAGAGAGAGAGAGTCAGTGTGTGTGTGTGTGTGTGTGTGTGTGTGTGTGTGTGAGAGAGAGAGAGTGTGTCAATGTTTGTGTCTGTATGAGAGAGAGAGAGAGAGAGAGAGATCGGTGTGTGTGTGTGAGAGAGAGAGATAGAGAGATTCAGTGTGTGTGTGTGTGTGTGTGAGTGTGTGTGTGAGAGAGTCAGTGTGTGTGTGTGTGTGTGAGAGAGAGAGATAGAGAGTCAGTGTGTGTGTGTGAGAGAGAGAGAGTCAGTGTGTGTGTGTGAGAGAGAAAGAGTCAGTGTGTGTGTGTGTGCGTGAGAGAGAGAGTGTGTCAATGTTTGTGTGTGTATGTGAGAGAGAGAGAGAGAGAGAGAGAGAGAGAGAGAGAGAGAGAGAGAGAGATCGGTGTGTGTGTGAGAGAGAGAGAGATAGAGAGATTCAGTGTGTGTGTGTGTGTGCGCGCGCGCGCGAGCGTGCGTGCGTGTGTGTGTGTGTGTGTGTGTTAGACACAATATGGTCTGAACGAAATTTTATTTTTGTAAGGCACAAGCAAAGAATCTAACTGGGTTTTTCCCTGTTGTCAGGAGTATGATCCTTCCTGGTGCCTAGTTTCCAGAGGAAAAGGAAGCCATCGGGCTGGACAAGGCCAGTGCAGAAATCCGGTTGGTGCTTCTGTCGCTGTCGGAGTGATCTGACTGTTGCCACCAAGTTAGGGCCCGTCTGGCCTGCCATGACATTAGATTGGGGTGTTCGTAAAAATAAGATGATAAGTGGGGGTCGGTTGTGAGCCCGCCAAAAAACGAGATGTCTAATGTGCTGTGGAGGGAAAAGGAACAAAGGTTGGCCGTCGGTGCTGACATTAGCAGGGTCAAGACTTTTGCTTGTGAAGCCCCCCAAACATGACTAAGTGGGGGTCGGTTGTGGGCCCCGTTAAAAAAGAGTCAGTTCTAGGGAAAAGTGTGTGGGGGGGGGAGAGAGAGGGGGGGGGGGAGGGGGGGGTCAGTGTGGTGGGGGGGGTGTGTGTGTGTGGGGGGGTTTTGGGGGGGGGGGGTGGGGGGAGGAGAGAGGGGGGGGGGGGGGGGGTGGTTTTTTTTAAAAAAAAAAAGGGGGGGGGGGGGGGGGTTTGTGTGTTTTTTTTAAAATGTGAAAAAGAGAAAAGAAGGAAAGAAAAGAAAAAGGAAACCCGGGAGGAGAGATTTCTTGGTGTTTTTTTAGAGGAAAGGTAAGAATCGTTGGGGGGCGCGAAAGCCCGGGAAAAAAGCTGCTCTACTGTGTTGTGGGTTGTTGTGTTGGGCTTGGGCCCGGTTGGCCTGATGAATTTAGTTCCTTTGGGGGGTAACCCGCACATTATATACTTTTTTACCTCCCATTTGCCTCCTCCCTGCCATTGAAAAGTGGGGTTGGGGTTTGGACGCCGCCCAAACAACAAAGCAATGCTCTAACTGTCCGCTTGTCGGAGCTTCGATCCTAGACCTGTTGCCAACCAAGGCTTAGGGCCCGGTCTGGCCTGCCATGACATTTAGTCCTTGGGGTGCAATCTCTCGCATCATTATATGACTTGTGACCTCCCATTTGCGCTCCTCCACTCAAAGCCATTGACATAATGTGGGGTGTCGGGTTTGATGAGCGCCGCCCAACGTTCTAACAGAAAGGAGGTGGCACCGTCTACATACGGTATCTCAATCACACATGACTAAGGCTGGCATACAGAACAGCAAATACAACTACGAGAAAACGACAAACAAACATCGAGAAGCGCTGCACTCGAGCACATCACGACAAATGGAAATAGTTGTGGTTGAGGCGAGAGTGGTTGATGGAGCGAAATTATGCTTGATGACACAAAACCATGGCATGGAGACGAGAGAGTGGCTTACGGAACGAAACAATGCTTGATGACACAAAGCCATGGCATGGAGACGAGAGAGTGGCTTACGGAACGAAACAATGCTTGATGACACAAAGCCATGGCATGGAGACGAGAGAGTGGCTTACGGAACGAAACAATGCTTGATGACACAAAGCCATGGCATGGAGACGAGAGAGTGGCTGACGGAACGAAACTATGCTTGATGACACAAAACCATGGCATGGAGACGAGAGTGGCTGACGGAACGAAACTATTCTTGATGACACAAAACCATATCATGGAGACATATCTTCAACAGACATCATGTATAAAATCACCATATTTGTAAAGTGTTGTTTACGCCAACAACCATGCGAATCTTTCTTCTTTCTTTTGTCATTCACTGCTCTATACCATTAAACGTCGCAGGTTTGTTTGATGGTTGGTTTCCGAAACAGAGCTCCCTCGGTCGATTGGTATGCTTAAATGTTTTGGGTTAAGGTGTTGAATACTCCGTCGATCCAGTTTGTTTGTTGCCTTCCCCTGCCTCTTGGTGTTTTCATTTTCATGTTGTATGCTCTTGTCGCTTGCGACTTCTTCTTCTTCTTCTTTCATTCGCTTGAAATATATCTATAACTGCAATTTTCTCTTGTATGAATTTAACTGTCTTTTTAGTTCACTCAGCGGTCCATAGAGTTTATCTTCCACTGTCGTCTCTCTAGGCCAGAAGGTTTGCCTAGATATGTTGTATTTTGGGCAGTCTTGGAGTATGTGCGCTGCTGTCTGCGACGCCAACCCACATGTGCACATGGTTGATTCACCAATCCGGAACTGTTTATACATGTGGTTGCGTAATCTATTGTGTCCTGTTCTGAGGCGCAGAATAATAACGTGTTCTGATCTGTCCATAATGTGTAGTCGTCTTGAGGAGTTTTTTTTTTTATTTTTTGGCCGTTTGACTGATTTGATCACTCTTCTCTTTTGGTGACATGTAACGGGCACATCAGACTGTTATTCTTTTGCTCCTCCCTTAGCCAATCGATCAGCTCTGTCGTTTCCAGGTATTCCACGGTGGGATTGTCGTGAATATATGTCTCTCTACTATAGTGTCTTGAGAGATATTACTTCTATAGTGTCGTCACTGGAGTGAGGGGAATCAACACCCACATTTTTCCCCAGTTTCAATATCACTATTCTGGAGATATCCACCAGACTCCGGCCACAACACTCCCTCAGCCCAAGGACACCTTCTTCTCACTCTTGCTCACCCCTGGATCATGCCCCCTCTCATTCTTCCCCAACATAACATACTTGACAACTCTAGCCTCAACAAATAAATACAAGAAATTTATTCAAGCTAAGAGTATATGTGGGAGAAGTGTGTGTGTGTGTGTGTGTGTGTGTGTGTGTGTGTGTGTGTGTGTGTGTGTGTGTGTGTGTGTGTGTGTAATGTGTAGAATGTGTGTTCGCATACTCTAGGTGTATATGTAGACATTAGACCACGAAGATCCGGATCACATTCAGATCATCATTGTACGAGTTACACCACATCATCACGGGTCAGTAAACAAAAACCTCACCACACGCCGTGTCCCTCTTGTGCGATGTTGACTGTCTGCGGTAGCCCCTTTGATAAACCAGATACCTGATCACCAATCACGAATTTAGTCCGATAATGATCTGGCAGTGATCATACACCCTGTTAATAAATGTCTACATGATTCTGAACCATAAACCTTCCCTGCCTTCTGAAAACACGTAACACGGTTCCTGGGAATAAATGACTCATCCTTACAAGTCCTACCGTTTGCACTGTTACACTGTTCTCGTTCTTTGGATTTATTCTTATTAATATTTCACTCGTGGTGTGAAAATGTTACAACACTATAATGTTATGTCACTTGTAGTGTGATACTCAACTCTAATGTGATGTCACTTGCAGTGTGATACTCAACACTTTAATGTTAGTTCACTTGTATTGTGATAATCAAACACGATATTGTTCTTACACCCGTGGTGTGACATCATAAACCCTTTTCTCATGGGCCAAATGCACAGGCCACTGAACAGATCTCCTCGTACCAAGTTCTCCATGATACAAACAATTCAGCATCTATTCTTTGAAAACCCGAAGGGAACCTGTGAAAGAGATATAACAGACTCGGTGAGGGCAATCTGCCACTGACTCCAATTAGATGAGTGTGGGCCTACATTCTTACTCAGATCCATGACAGTGAACCAATCTCTGTCATGTCAGAAGAGCTCCTTCCCCTGGCCTGAGTTAGGGCAAGACAAGGAAATACCCATATACGAAGTGTAGAACCCCAGTAGAATCCCACTGGAATATCCCACCCTTGGACATTTCCTCTATTCCCCCCCCCCCCCATTCACAATCACACTAAATATCATCCCTTTTCACTATCCTCAACTAGCTGAGCTATTTTACATCTCACACTAGTTAGTTTAACACTGCGACTGTCTATTGTCGCCGACACTGTTTTTATACTTGACTATAAAGCAACTACTACGTTAAAGTTCTAGACTTCACTATCATTTTACTATTCTACATTATTAACATTTAAATGCTAAGTGTAGATACCCTATTAATGCCTAGCTCACAGTCCGAATTGAATCTCCAAATTGCCAGGAAAGACACATGTTTTATTCTCCAATACACGGATAGTAACATGCGGGAATTCTTTTCACCACGAGCACTGAGCTATTCAACACCTGAGCCTAGGTCAACTTTATTGTGCACTCCCGACAACAAGGTTGTTTTTATATATTCTCGGATTGACCTCGTGACGTCATTCTCCTGTCAACAACATGTGGCAACCAATCATGGCGGCGTTTTTCCCTTTCATCTTGAGTCTGCTTTAAGGCAACGGGGAAACTCTTTTCCCGTGTCTCCGCGGAATCATCATAGACCAGCGGCGTCTTTGATCTGGTTTGTCTGGCGTCTGTGCTCCTTGGTTGCAAAGCAATTTGTGAGTTCGAATATAGCCTGCTACTGTTGTTTCATCATCTATCGGGATTATCGTGGTTTCATGACAGGGATGGCCGCTTACGACATTTGGTTCATTCTCATTAGGAAGCCGAACCAGTCAAGTCTTTGTTTATCAGTGAATTTATCAACTGATGTTGTTCTAACTATTTTATAGATGTCCTCGTTTCTATTATGGTCCCTTCTTGACTTGTGCGCTGCTTTTCTCAGATAATTTTCCACAAGTAGTGAGTTTTCTCTCTTGTTCTTTAGTTTGTGCCTATGTTGGTATATCAATTAAATTTATAAACCATTTTGAACATGATAATACCGATTCTTGATGTCAATTTTAATATTCCTCGATACAGATTTTGGTGAAACGTTTGACTGTCCGTGTCTTTACTTTGGTGGGATTCCCAGTGTAACAGAAGTAGGGGATTAGTAGTATTTAGGTGGGAAACGGATACAGCACGATTGAGCATCGGGCTGGAATGAGAGGAGAGATGCTCGATCGTGACGTGCTGGGTGGTTAGGAGAAGAACATCCAAGGACAGAACTGTGAGGACGCACCATGTTTGGTCCAGCTGTCATCAAGACTAATAAACCATTTTTATAAAGAACCCATTTGAGTCAAGTCGTCTTGTATTGAATTCGCACGGTTACAATAGCGAAATGGCGCCAAAGATCCAGGATACTTAGTTGGAGATTGTCGCGGCGGGAGTCATAACAGACCACTATCTAGGCCGACACCTTGAAGAAACTCGAAGAGGCAGCTTCAAAATGTAAAAGGTCCTTGTTCTGCTCAAACAAATTGTCCGGAGACAGAGTTATTTCAGCACGATTCTACACGCAAGTTGAACGAAAACCAAAGAACTTGGAAAGATGGCCAACATTGTAGGTGAGCAAGAATTTTTAAACAACTCCATCAAGTTGAGCCCTTGACTTTAATCAAAGTTGCAAAGGTTAGTTAAAGACTTTAAGATTTACTCGCCTCCAACCAAAATTTCAGAGGTTACTCAAAAGAAACAAAAACTTTAAGACTTACGTGACCACAATTCAAAATTTTTCCATGTTGAGTTCGGACAACTTATATCATCAAGGCAAAATAATAGAAATGACCATTAACAGTCAGGACAGCAGATAGGTGCCTCGTCCTTTCATTGATTGACCTGTGGTTTTTTGGACGCAGTCAGACTATTTTTGGGCTCCACTACCTGTGAAGTTTTGTTGTGCCCTATCGAGGCCTGTGAAGTTTTGCCGTTCCCTATCGAGGCCTGTGAGGTTTTGCCGTGCCCTATCGAGGCCTGTGAAGTTTTGTTGTGCCCTATCGAGGCCCTGTGAAGTTTTGTTGTGCCCTATCGAGGCCTGTGAGGTTTTGTTGTGCCCTATCGAGGCCTGTGAAGTTTTGTTGTGCCCTATCGAGGCCCTGTGAAGTTTTGTTGTGCCCTATCGAGGCCTGTGAGGTTTTGTTGTGCCCTATCGAGGCCCTGTGAGGTTTTGCCGTGCCCTATCGAGGCCCTGTGAGGTTTTGTTGTGCCCTATCGAGGCCCTGTGAGGTTTTGCCGTGCCCTATCGAGGCCCTGTGAAGTTTTGTCGTGCCCTATCGAGGCCTGTGGAGTACAGTCGAGCATTTTTTCGCCGTACAGAAGCCGCTTTGTCGATCTTAGTTCAAGTACTCGAGTACCCGCTTTCTCAAACTCAGTAGACAGAGACATAGACGCAAAGGACTTCATTTTCGGTTGGAAAGATAACCTCAACAAGAAGAAGAAAAAAAGGGTAACATATTTGATATTGGATAGAAAATAATTGAATTCGTTAATTAATTAATTTGGATTTTAATAAGAATTGATTGTTGTTTGCTTGTACAAGTATAAATATTGTAACATGACAGAACAGGATTCAGTAGCACAAGTTTTATCGGGAGTGGGAACAGCGGTAGATAGACTTCATACGGTCATAAAACAACAGGGAATGACAACTGAAATTGTTAAGTTTAGTGGACAGGCCAGGGAGTTTAAGAAATGGATAACTTCCATAGAAAAATATGCGTATTTAGTATCTGCGTCAGATGAAGAGAAAATGAGACTTGCATATCAGGCAGCCACAGAACCGGTTTCACAGCATATTAGAAGAAAGTTAGAGGCATAGAGTAGATGAAACATGGGAGCAGTTCAAAACCGACCTGGCACACAAGTACGCAGAAATAACGGATCCACAACATGCGTTTTCGGTATTGAGACAGTCTAAACAAAATAGTGGAGAGACAGTACAGTTGTTCAGCGATAGGTTGATTAACTTGGCTGAAGAGGCATTCTTGGGACAGAATGTACAAGGGAGAAGAGGTGGAGAGGATGGTTAGTCGGCATTTTTGTAAATGGCATAAAATCCCATGTTTAAAGTTTAAACACTGATGAGAGAAAACCCCGAGAGGTTGTCACAAGCTGTAGATATTGCAGTACTCGAAGAACCTGAGACGTAGATTTAGTTTGAAACAGGACGGGAAATAGGAAAGAGTCGGAAGATAGAATAGAGGAACCTATGGAAATTGGACAAACAAGGTTCGGATGGAATAGGAGAGGAGTGTCAACTTTACAAGCAGTAATAGAAATGATTACAATGAAGGAAGACAAATGAGGTATCCTACCAGTGAGACAGGGCGAAAAACAAATAACACAAATGTTATCTGCTGGGTTGTGGTCACGCGGACACGTTGTTCGTTTTTGTGGTAACAGGAATGTACAGTCGAATACACAGAGTGAAGTGCAATAGGTTAAATAGGAATGTTGAGGATACACAGAATTTTACAGGTACAAGACGCAGGAAACGGCGCCCTACCTACTAAATGAGACCTATCGTAGGAGGAAAATAATAAGGTCTCAAGGTTTAAAGAATATGGTAATAACAGGTATAGTAAACGAACGGAGAATACTTTCAACTAGATGAAGTCAAACAGTTTACGGAAAATAAACAGATTATAGCTCTTGTATAGTAGAATAGGAGAGTATAGAATTCGTACATTAATTGATTCGGAGCTCAGGTTTGTGTGTAAAAGAAAGTTTTCTATACAAAATAGTGAGAAATTGTAGAATATTTAGGAGTCATAATAATCTACACTCTGTTACGGGACAGAATTTACAAGTAATTGGACAAACCATGATAAATTTTTAAGCTAGGTGGGATCACGTAAGACTCTTTTTTCATGTAGTGAAAGATTTTAATATAAACATGCTGATAGGACGAGATTTTTTAATAAAAATGAATAAGACTTTTCTTTGATTTACATAAATTAAATTCAGGACGTCTATGGATTATGGAAGAAGATGCATATACCAGCACTAGTTAGAGTTAAATGTCCACGACTTAAAACCACAGTCGGTTAATTTGATACAAGCAAAGCTGAAGAGAACCTATATTATGTGGAAGGAGACACAGTCAAATCACTGAGTTGCAAGAGGAAGTAATTGATGAGCCTGGTTGGAAGTTCCGGATGGAATAATAGCGTTGGATAAACACTTAACCTTTCCAGTGATGATTATCAACAACACAGGGTAGAGAATAAATTATACAGAGGGTGTGTGATAGCCAAACTAGATCATAACATTAGTGACATATTGGCAACGGATAGATCGAAAGGTCGGGAACAAGTTATTCAGAAACTTCTAGTGAGAGTTAATAACAGACGCGGATGCGAAAGAAGATGGACGTGCGAATGAATGAATTGATCCATCCATCCAGAAGAATACAGCCCAAATACATCACTAGACAAAATGACAAGGGAACAAGAATTGTTTGCACAATTAAAAGCTCCGCCAGAAAATAAGAAGTATTAGAACAACTTATAGGCAAAATCAAGATGTATTTGCAATTGATGATTTTGGAATTGGGAAGGACACAGACAGTTACAATGGAAATAGATACGGGAGACCATCCACCAATTAGTTTAAAACCATATAGAACTCCATTGAGAAATAGAGAAATGTGGAAAAGGCAATAAGATGTTTGAAAGCAGGAATAATAACAAGATCGAAGTCGGAATGGTCATCTCCGGTCGTCATCGTAGCCAAACCTGATGGTTCGAGTCGTTTCCTGTGCGACTACAGGGCGTTGAACAAAATCACTAAGAATGTAGCGTACCCACTACCAGTAATTGATGATATTTTGGGGCTGCTTAATGGTTCTACATTCTTCACGACGTTAGACGCAAGATCATGGTTCTGGTGTATACCTATGTCGAAGGACGCTCAAAATAAGAGTGCTTTCTGTACCCATATGGGCTCTTACGAATTTTTAACGAATGCCTTTTGGGGTCAAAACTGCGCCGTCTCACTACATGCTCTTAATAAATGAAGTATTAGAAGTATGCAAAGGTTTGCACTAGCCTATATAGACGATATTCTGATTTTTACGACAGGAGATGTGGATGATCATTTAAACATATTAGATTAGTATCGATAGATTTAAGAGTACAATGACGTTAAATTGAAGCTTAGTAGTGCCAGTTTTTTAAGACAGAAACAAATATTTTGGTTATATTATAAATAGAGACCGAATTAAAACCAGACCAGACAAGATAAAGCTTATTAAAGAGTTACCTCCTCCAACTAATGTAATGAAGTGCGTGCGTTTATAGGAACGTGTGCGTATTATAGGCGTTTTGTCCCAGCGTTTTCAAAGATAGCAGAACCTATTACAATTTAACAGGCAAATACGCTAGATTTAAGTGGTGATGAGTGTCAAAAAGCGTTCGAGTATTTAAAAACAGCTTAACACTGGTAACCACTATTGACGCATCCGATACTTGAATAAACAGTTAATACTGTACACAGATCTTCAGACAATGCAATGGAGCATGTTGGTTCAACCATATGAAAGGAAAGAGTCTGGATACCAGGGGTTAAAATGAAAGCCAATTTACTTCTTATCTCATAAACTTAGCAAATCTCAACGAAAATGACGACTATTGAAAAAGACGCATACGCGATTCATTATGCTCTTCAGAAACTAATTACTACTTACATAACGCAAATTTTGTTATTAGAAACCGACCATATGCCTTTAAAGTCTTTTTTAGAAGCTCCGTGCAGAACAGGAAAATACGACCTGGGCATTGAATCTACAGGGATACAACACAAATTTGAATACATTCCAGGTAGGATTAACATGCGCTGATTTATTGTCTAGGATTCCGTACCCAAAGTCATCAGGAACACGGAAGATGAAGGAGAACCAGAGATTGACGACCGAAACTGCAAGTAATATTTTAGATTCTGCCATAATAAATGGAGAAGACTTTGAGAGTTTACAGTCGGATCAGGAGGCTGAATAGAGTGGAAGAAGACCCACATTTAGCACAGTTTAGTATGAAGAAGAACAGGAATTAGATCCAAAGTCTTACAAATAAAACAGAAATTAAGAAAAAACGGAGGAAAACAAATATAAAAGAATTATTTGGTTTTACAAGAGGATGGACAGTTATAACTATATCTGTGAAAGGAACGAACAGCTAAGGAAATATATTCCAAAACATTTAGAAAATGAAGTTTTAAAAGCATATCACAATGAAAATGGACATCTCGGTCGTGATAAATTGGTAAAAGCACTTAGAGCAAATATTATTGCCAAACTTGTTTAAATCTGCTTGCAAATGATGTAGATACGTGTGAAAAAATGCAGGTTATGGAATATGAAAAACAATTAGTGTCCCTTACAAGATACAGATATTCATCAGGTTCCCAATGCAAAAGATTATTTAGATATATCGGGTCCTCACCCTAGAACATTGTCAGGAAACGTATATTTAATTCATATGTAGACGTCTACAGTCTTTTGGCCGGAAGTTTATGCAATCCCAGATAAGAGCGCAGATACTGTCATTAATATTTTTTTACAGAAGTTCGTACCAGATTAGTTGCCCACAAAGTATACTTACGGATAATGGTAGGGAATTTGTAATAAAAAATTCGAAAAGTTATTAAAGATTTGAACATAAACATATAAAGACCTCATATTATAGACCTTCTTGAAATGCTAGGAACGAGCGTCAACATAGGACATTGTATGATATTATAGCAAAGATCGTTGATGACATGAAAAGATTGGGATCTATTCTTAGGACCTGCCCTAGAGCTATTCGTACAATCAAAATAGAGCACGGGTTTTCGCCATTCTATTTAATACACTGGAGAGAACCAATTCTACCTATAGATAATCTATTAAAACCAAACGGAAATATATGGGGGAAGACTTTCAAGAGACAATAATACAAGAAATGCATAAGCACACGTAAGGTTAAAGAATATATAATTAAAGCTAGAAAGACAGAAAAAGTACAAAAACGTGAATACAAAATTACAGGAGTTTTTAGAAAGGTGATAGAGTTTATTACAAGAAGCTTAGAAGGAACTCTAATTTTGATTCTCGTTGGGTTCCAGTTATTACTTTTAAAAGGCTAGGAAATGTGTCGTATAGTATCAAGAACCATGTCACAGGACATGTGGCAAGAGCACACGTTGAACACTTAGAAGAGAGACGAGGATGAGATGGAAAATAATAATTATAATAATAATTATTATTCAGACACAGGATATTTAGATGAACAAGTCGTCAGAGAGTGCTACAGTAACCCCAAGTTTTAGAAAAGATCCAGTGCAAAATCAGTTACTAGAAACTCCAGCTTACGAAGATACTCAAGAACAGACGATACCGAAAACAATAGAAGAAGAAAATGTGAATGAAAGTCATTATGATAGTATGGAAGAGGAAATAGGTGCTCCATTTAAGAATACTAGACAAGCAACGAAAAGAAGAATGGATAGACAAAGAGATAAAGAAGTGAAAAGACAGAGGAGAATTAGAGATTATTCAACAAGCGGTGAGAGATGCCTTTACTAGAAAGGTCCTTAAGAAATAAGGATAGACAGATTAGATGGGATATTGAACGGAAGAGATTAGCGGCTGCTAACGAGAGACAAACAGGTGAAGAAGAAGAAATGGATGAGAAGTCAGAGTCAATTAGTAGTATGGAGGAAGACGATAGATTATACGGAGAGGAGGATATTGATGTAGAGATAGCATTGATACAGAGAAACTTGGAGTTGTTGAAGAAGTGGAAACGGAAGAGATAAATTGATGGAGAATATTGCAGATTGCAAGATATAAGTTGCAAGGCTTTAGGGAAAGTGATACTTGATGAAGTGTGTGAGATGGTGGAAAGGGAAAAGGTTTCTCTTGGTATTTTTATAAATGATATGTAGGAGATAGGTTTGATTGAGGCATATATATATTTTTTCTCTCGCTGACGGAATTGCTAGAGGATATTATGTTTTGGCTTCTTATTAGATAGATAAGTTAGCCAATGGTACAGTGGTGTGTGAAAATAGTTAAGTAGTACATATATTGTTGTAAGTTAGAATGTGTTCTGTAAATAACAGATATAGATATATATAGAACTGGCAATGAATTGTTTCAGTTTCTCGCTTATAAAAACAATGGAGTGACTTGAGTGAATAGTTATGACTCATGTTGATTCGTATAGGAGGAAAATTTTGCTTGGTTACTTTAAGTAGCTAATTCTATGTAAATTATAATTTTTTTGAAGACCTTCTCTTTAGCGAGAAGACACTTGTTTTATTGAGTCTGAGCTTGAAATACCTCATATATAATATGTTTTTTTTGGTTTGATTTAATCCTATGAAATGATTGTTATAATTTGATTTTGGAATTTTAGGGTTGTTGTGTTCGTAAAATACAAACTATTGGTCCATAAAAGAGACCAGTGGTGTTAGGTAGACTAGAATATTTCCTTTTGATTTAATAAGATACATGTTATATTGCTTTAAAATGTATTTTTCTTTGATTGAGTTGGGGAGGTATAATATTTGGTTTTGATTTTGTTTAATTAAGTGGTTTTGTGTATTAGAATACCTCGTTATATAATTAATTAAGGAAATTTAATTTGTTTGAATAGTTATGGTGTTGGCTGGAATAAGGAAAATAGATGAGGGCTAACAGAGGGATACATACCGAGGGCTAATAGAGAGACATATACTTGGTCTGCATGAAGAGGTTCTTAGGGATATAAAATCTTAGAAAATAAAATAAGAGCTGCGTAAAGTCAGCATTATATGAAGAAAAAGGAAGAGAAAACTGTGGGTGGCAGCATATAAGTGAGTATAATTATATGGTTGAATAAAGAAACAAATATGGGATGTGAGGGGGCAAGAAATAGGTGCTGTGAAAAAACCAGCGTTAATTAAATTGATAATGTTCATAGGATATGAACATTGGCTCGTGGTAAAAAAGTGAGGTGATGGAAGATATAGACAAGATTGTGGATGGCAATATAAATGTTATATATATAACTTGATTTATAGAAAACAAGATCTATTTCATAAGACGTATTTAAAAAAAAAAAATTGTTGTACAAATTTTTTAATTGGCAAGGGAGGTAAATGTGGTTGTGTGGAATATGCATTACTTTTTGTAATTGTGGTCATCTTGACTATTTATTCTTCTCACTGGGTGCGCACCCCTTCTTGCTTTTCTAAATACGTTGTTTCTACGTTGTTCTGGTTGTCTTATGTTGTGAAAGAGCGAGGGATTTCATAATGCCATGTGTACAATAACGATTATACGAGCTATTCTTCTTATGTATGTATATTTGATACAGGAACTTGAGGAGGAGCCAAGAAAGGACCAGAAATATATAGTAGATGGCTATATAGTTTGGGGAAATAGATTGGGTTGCTTAACATAAACTGGTTTAGGGAAACTGTAAGAACTAAAGAAAGGGGAGAATGAGTGATTAGTTTAAAAGAGTTACCATACGTGGTATGATGTATCGTACAAACTAGAATCGAAGAAGAAGTATATAGTGGGTTACTAGATGACAATATAACAGAGAGAAGGCTTAAAAGGTATATTATTTACTCAAAATTGAGTTAGTATAGAGAAGATTAGAGGAAATGTGCGAGGTAAGGAAAAAGAGGGAATAGAGTAGGAGAGTTGGGAGTAAAGAATTTTTCCTTTACAGGAAAAATTCTTTAGAAAAACATAGAGAGGTGTAACAGAAGTAGGGGATTAGTAGTATTTAGGTGGGAAACGGATACAGCACGATTGAGCATCGGGCTGGAATGAGAGGAGAGATGCTCGATCGTGACGTGCTGGGTGGTTAGGAGAAGAACATCCAAGGACAGAACTGTGAGGACGCACCATGTTTGGTCCAGCTGTCATCAAGACTAATAAACCATTTTTATAAAGAACCCATTTGAGTCAAGTCGTCTTGTATTGAATTCGCACTGTTATACCAGCTATGTAATATCTTCATCACAAATCGAACCTGGTATGTTTGAGTGTGAGGTGGTCAGTCTATATCCGAACCCCTTTCTCCTGATTCTCACCTACTGCCCAAGTATACTTTCATTATTGTTGAAATATATTTGTAATATTGTCTTAAGTGCAAGTAAAGTACCTTTCACCGTGCCTGGAGCAGTATTCCATAGATCAGTGGTTCTCAACCTTTTTTGGCCCGTGCCCCCCTTCACCATATTTTTAGAACGTCATCCCACCCCCCTTTCCTATCAAAAAATTCAGAAGTAGGAGGAAGAGGAAAGAGAAGAAGATGGAAATGGGTGAGTAAGACAAAAAATGGAGGAGGTGGGAGAAGAAGAAGAAGAAGAAGAAGAAGAAGAAGAAGAAGAAGAAGAAGAAGAAGAAGAAGAAGAAGAAGAAGAAGAAGAAGAAGACGAAGAAGAAGAAGAAAGGGAAGAAAAGAAGAAGAGGAAGGAGGAGGAGGAGGAGAAGGAGAAAGATGGAGGGGGACTAGGAGTTAGGATGCGAAAAAAATGGAGAGTATGTAGAAGAAAGAGGAGGAAGAAAAGTATGAAAATGGGAAAGCAGGAGGAAAAATAAAATGAACAAAGATGATGCGGAGTGGGGGGATGATGAGGAAGATTAGAAGAAGGATGAGATGGGAGGAAAAATGAAGAAGAAAGAGGAGGAGGGGAAGTAGGAATAGGAGTATGATAGAGCTGGAGGAAGAAGGAATAAGAGGAAGAAAAGTAGGAGCGAACCTGTTTCTTTCAAGCAACAATTCTTCCGCTTCTCATTCTCCAAACCCCCTTTTGCAAGATATTGACCACCTCTCCTATGTTCATTTTAATTTAGTTTAAAATAGTGGAGACAAACATAATTTAAAAATACATATGTATAATGTCAATTTCAGCGAGACGGTATGTCCACGCACAAAGTGCTAAAAGCAAGGCGCAAAGAACACAAAGAGAACAGCCAAGAACCGATGGATAGTGTCATCATTGAGATTGTGTCTGTGGCAACTGAGATCAGTAAGATCATTCTAGATGCCTTGTCTGTCTATGTCAATGTTTTTTTTTTAAATGAGAAGAAGCCGGCTCTGTGACTAAGGTGTTACAGTCGCAATTTGTAATTCCGCATACCGCGTTCGAAACACAGCTGTGGGTGATTTGAAAGCCGACCGCCTTGAGTTGGCTTCAATACAAAGATATGAGTGAAGGCGTGCGTTGCGATATTGGACAATACGGGAGTACGGATTGGTCGTTAGCGATACTCGCCATATCACCCACGAAATACGGATTGGTCGTTAGCGATACTCGCCATATCACCCGTGAGTATGGATTGGTCGTTAGCGATACTCGCCATATCACCCCGGAGTATGGATTGGTCGTTAGCGATACTCGCCATATCACCCGGGAGTATAGATTGGTCGTTAGCGATACTCGCCATATCACCTGGGAGTATGGATTGGTCGTTAGCGATACTCGCCATATCACCCCGGAGTATGGATTGGTCGTTAGCGATACTCGCCATATCACCCGGGAGTATAGATTGGTCGTTAGCGATACTCGCCATATCACCTGGGAGTATAGATTGGTCGTTAGCGATACTCGCCATATCACCCGGGAGTACGGATTGGTCGTTAGCGATACTCGCCATATCACCCAGGGAGTATGGATTGGTCGTTAGCGATACTCGCCATATCACCCCGGAGTATGGATTGGTCGTTAGCGATACTCGCCATATCACCCCGGAGTATGGATTGGTCGTTAGCGATACTCGCCATATCACCCCGGAGTATGGATTGGTCGTTAGCGATACTCGCCATATCATCCCGGAGTATAGATTGGTCGTCAGCGATACTCGCCATATCACCCGGGAGTATGGATTGGTCGTTAGCGATACTCGCCATATCACCCCGGAGTATGGATTGGTCTTTAGCGATACTCGCCATATCACCCCAGGAGTATGGATTGGTCGTTAGCGATACTCGCCATATAACCCCCGGGAGTATGGATTGGTCGTTAAAGAACAAATAAAGAACAAATATATCAATTTTCGTTGTAGTCACCACTTTGTTCATTGCAAATCCTCCTTCGCTGATAAAGTGCTTGGATTCCTGTTGATAAGAATTCCATGGGACGCGTTTGTAACCACCCTGAGGTCACTACTCGGTGTGTCTGGCCTGATCGTGAACAGTTTGTCACAGAAGTCACGCAATTTTGAAACTTCCTACTCCACTCATACACTTGCTGGACTGACAGTCAGGCATCACCATACTGGACCTTCATTCACCGATTTTTTTAAAACAGGTTTCACACCTTCACTGATCAAAACACGGATAAAAGAACGCTGCTCCTCGTTGGTGCATGTCAAAAGTGGGCGGCCTTCTTTAAACTGTCCTTATGTTCGACTGCACCGTGATGTCACATGCTTAATACTCTTTACATATTTTACAACAATATTGACAGGTTACGAGGCAATAGCAAGGTTATTGTAAATTCTATCACACTTTTAAGGTTTTCATTTGAGGCTTCCTCGTACAAGCGCACGCACATAATACCATAAGACACAAATCCATACATATATCTCGGTACTACTAACAGTATACCCCAACAAGCAATGATGTACAGACCACATGGAATCAGAAGAAAAGGCCGTCCGGGGTCGCTCGAACTGTCGGTCAATCAATAGTTAGGTTGGTTGATCGATAGGTATGTCGATCTGTCCGTCCGTCGTCCGTTCGTCCCTCACTACAACTGTAGCTCTATGCGCTGTTCAGTCAATACCAAGCTGCTCGCTCGGTCGATCAGTCTATTTGTGTGTCCGTCTGTATGTCTCTATCTCGGTCTTTCTGCAGGTCTGTCCGTCTGTGTAAGCATATGTCACCACGCTGTCTTCTCATCTGTCTCTGTGGTCCTCAGAAAGGTAACTAACCTGCTGCTGTTGTTGTTGTTGTTGTTGTTGTTGTTGTTGTTGTTGCGTTGGCTCGCTCGCTTTGAACTCAAGCGTAGTCCATGCGCGTGTTACTACTTCTTGTGCAATGGACTGATGTCTGTGTTATATCCCATGACGTAACATATATGTGTGTCATCCCATGACGTAACAGATATGTATGTTATATCCCATAAAGTAACATATATGTATGTTATATCCCATAAAGTAACATATATGTGTGTTATCCCATAAAGTAACAGATATGTGTGTTATCCCATAAAGTAACATATATGTGTGTTATCCCATAAAGTAACAGATATGTGTGTTATCCCATAAAGTAACAGATATGTGTGTTATCCCATAAAGTAACAGATATGTGTGTTATCCCATAAAGTAACAGATATGTGTGTTATCCCATAAAGTAAGAGATATGTGTGTTATCCCATAAAGTTACAGATATGTGTGTCATCCCATGACGTAACAGATCGGTATGGTATCCCATGATGTAACAGATCGGTATGGTATCCCATGATGTAACAGATCTGTATGGTATCCCATGAAGTAACAGATATGTGTGGTATCCCACGAAGTAACAGATCTGTATGGTATCCCATGTTGTAACATATCGGTATGGTATCCCATGATGTAACAGATATGTATGGTATCCCATGATGTAACAGATATGTATGATACACCAAGAAGTAACAGATCTGTATGGTATCCTATTAAGTAACAGTATTTCATGGGATACCATACAGATGTGTTACTTCATGGTGTGATATCCCATTAAATAACAAATATGTATGGTATCCCATTAAATAACAAATATGTATGGTATCCCATGAAGTAACAGATCTGTATGATATCTCATGATGTAATAGATCTATACAGTATAACATGAAGCAATAGATCTGTGTGGTAACCTATGAAATAACATTTTGGTGTTGTAACTTGTATGTAATTGAATGCTGCATGAGAATGATGCCCATTGCTCTATCTATCCAATGACCTCTGACTACTCTCAAAGCGGACCTTACCCCCAACATCTAGTGACCTAAAGACCTCTGACTACTCGCAATGTGGACTTTGTACTCTCAGCAACTATGACTTCAAGATCCCTGACTATTCGCAATGTGGACTTTGTACCCTTAGCATCTAGTGACTTCAAGACGTCTGACTATTGATAATGCATCTACCCACAGCATCTATTGACCTATAATAACAATTTTAAAATAAATTGTCCCGAATAAGTTTCATGGTAGGGATCTGTGGTAGCGCCATAATATTTGTAGACCAGAGACTAGAGAACAAATGATGGATAGGTGGCTAATCTTGCCCTCACTTTACCATTTGACGAGTCCAGGAGAAGAACCCCATTCCGACATTGACATTATCAGGCAGTTCTCTTTCAACTTCGCAAGTACTTCTACAGATATGTGAGTGAAATATACTCTACAAGATTTAAGATTATGTACAGGGGACATAACTGTGTATATTGTTTTCATCATCAAAAAGTTCAATTATCTCCCTTTCTTTTGTTTTTATCATTATCGTCGTCATCTTCTACTTTTGCCGTCTAGCCGCGTGGGAAGGAATAATTGGCGTTCCGGCGCCCACTGGGTGACACTGAATAGTGTCATTCCGTGAGATTGTACAATGTCTTTGGTGTCATCAATCCATTTTCTTATCGGGCGTACTCTTGCTCTCATAGGAGATCTTCTTTAATGTTAGGATCAATGCTGGTACTTGATGGTATTGCATTTTAACCTGATGACCAAACCATTTGATCTTCTTTCTTGCAATGTATGTGGCACAAGGTGTTGAACTTACTGTCTGTCTGAAAACATCATTTTTCATTCGGTCTTGGATATTTAAGTCGGCAGCTCTCCTCAAGCATCTCATCTCACAGGCGATGATTTTGCGTAAGCGTGATTTGGATAATGACCAAGTTTGACATTGAGAGATAAGGCTGGCGTATTTCATCTTATGTTCTATACAATAAACAATTTGGTGACAACTGGCAAGATTGAGGGGAAGAAGACAAGGGGGCGGCGAACTGAATACTTGGATGGCTTAGCCACTTAATATGGTCGAGAAAAATTCACTTAATCGCTTCATTGCACTGGGTTTTTATGCCATATGGCTCAGTCTCTTTCCGCAGAGCGGAAAGCGTCGCATAAACCACGAACTCCGTAGCTCCAGCGGCGACCCTCAGGAGTCTCCGACAAAATGCATTAGTGAAGCCAAAGAATGCCACCGGGAATCGAACCTACAATCTTCGGAACCCAAGGCAGCCGGCTTGACCACTTCGCCACGTATATGGTCAAGAAAAGAACACTTAGCTGATAAACGACTCTGGTGATCGAGTGAAAAGGCGAAACACGACCGCCGACGCGTATCGGCATACCACATGATGATGATGATAAAGTAAAGGTTCCCACCCATTTGGCGATTATTAAGACGGATAGGGCATATGATGAAAGAGACTGAGCAATATGGGATAAATACCTGGTGCAATTAAGTCGACCCTGTCGACTTTTAAGCGACTTTTAGGTACATTTTTTATAGACCAATCCACACTGGGCTGATGAAGTGGCCATGATCAAGCCGGCGTCCTTTACTTTCCACAACATCACCTGCTCCCCATTTTAAGCTGGGTCGACCTGTACGCTAATTTCATTTTGTAAAATCCGACCCGATATGATTTCGAACCCAAGACTACAGGAATGCCAAGAGAGCGTCCAGCTACTATGGTACTACGGCTTCTATATTTTAGTTGGGGAATGGAATGGGTTATGAGAATGGCATTTATCTTTTTCCCTGGTCATGCTGGAGTGCTGGGGAATGAACAGGCTGATATGCTGGCAGGGACAGCACTTCTTGTTTCGTGGTGGTAGATTACCTGTGGACAAGGGAGAGGTTTTGTTGCGCCTGTGCGACCAGGTGGAGGAAGCGGGGGAACAGATTGAGAACCCGTATGTGGACAAAATGGGAATGCGGGAGATCGGCGGTGTTTCTGGAAAAATCTCAAAACTAAGAGGGAAGGCCAGGAGAACATTCAATCAGATAGCGGTGGGAACGATTAGTCTTCGCTGGCTGTTGAACGAGAGGACAGAGCGCGTTTGGGAATGTCCTGAGTGCAGTGATGTCGTTTCTTAGCTCAACCCTACTCAACTCAGTTGGGGAAATAAAAAATAACGCCATTCCATTTTCCACTACAAAAAGTTTCAGTTATTAGAAATGTCAGTTAGCTAGGTGTAATATCACCGGGCACAGCAGCCAGTAATATTGACATCACCTGGTTCATGACTTTAGAAATGCAAAATAACAATGAGTTGTCGTGTTCGTGTCCCGCCATGACAAGGTACCATCAACTAAATATACGGAGAACGTATTGCTTGAATGTCTTCGTATAGTTTATGTTGGTTGTTTGGTTGGGTTTAGAATCTTTGGTTGTTTAGATGGCTGGTTGGTTGTGTAGCTGTATGGTTTGTTAGATAGTTGGTTTGGTAGCTGCATGGTTGGTTAGATAGATTGGTGATCGATTGAAAGGTTGGCTAGAAGGTTGGTTGGTTGGTTGTGTAGCTGCATGGTTGGCTAGATAGATGGTGGGTCGAGTGAATGGCTGGAAGGTTGGTTAGTTGGCTGTGTATTTATATGGTTGGTTGCATAGATTGTTGGTCGATTTAATGGTTGTCTATAAAGTTGTTGGTTGGTTTGTTGGTTGTGTGGATGGTTAGATAGTTAGAGGGTTGAGTGAATGGTTGGTTTGAAGGTTGGTTGGCCGGTTGGCTGTACAATTTCATAGTTGGGTAGATAGATTGTTGATCAGTTGAATGGTTGACTAGAATTTTGGGTGGTTGGTTGGTTGTGTTGCTGCGTGGTTGATTAGATAGATTGTCAGTCGATCGACATGTTGGCTAGATGGTTGGTTGGTTGTGTAGCTGCATGTTTGGTTATATAAATTGTTGGTCGATTGAATGGTTGACTAGAAGGTTGGATGGGTGGAGTGTAACTGCATGGTTGGATAGATAGATTGTTGGTCGATTGAAATGTTGGCTAGAAGCTTGATTGGTTGTGTAGCTGTACTGTTGGTTGTAATAGTGCAGAATGCGGCTTAGATATTAACATCCAAAACAAAACAAAAAAAAAAATCACGAAAACTATTATAATTAGCATTGGAAAGAAAAGGCCATCAATGAACATCACAGTAAACAGTTAGATACTAGAACAAGTAACACGTTTCTCCTATCTTGCACATGCAAATAGATGATGGCAGAAGTTAAATATAAATCATAAAGAGAATAAGAATTGTCAAACACGCTTTCAGCAGCATGAAATTAGTAGTAACATCTAGAGAGATTAGCAACCCATTATAAATGAGAATTGTCAAATATTACGTATATTCAACACTAATATATGGCTCGGTAGCCAGGACATTGAACAAGCAGCTAGAGAGTCGAATAGAGGCCCTGTATGTGTGGAAATACAAGACGAATATGTTGTATTTCATGGAAACAAACATAATCAAATACAGAGCTTCTCGAAAAACTGGGAATAAAAAGAGAGTTGATGAAAGACATAAAATAAAGAGGCAAGTGAAATATTTCGGATAATTTAAAAGACAAAACACTCTTATTTGTTTTATTTTATTTGTTTATATATATATTTTTTTTTAAATATTTTTTTTTATTTTTGTGCTCGCTAGTCCATACACACCCTTTATAGTAATTGTCAGAGTCTAGAGTAGTGCCGTGATGCAGTGACATCGTTACGCCCGCCAGGCGACTGAGTCCCCAGCCGGGATGCCGTAACTTCGTTACGTCCGCCAGGCGAGTAGTAGTTACCTGCCTGCGAGGTTGCTGGCTGACGAGACGGCCAGCGGTCAGGCAAGGACGAAGCAAGACGCACGCATGCCTCGTGAAGCCACTTCAGATGGGGAGGCACGTTGCGAGCTATAGACAGACAGCTCTGGGACGTGGAATGGACTGGACGTCTGATGAGAGAAAGGCGTTGTGTGGTTTCTGTGCCCGAAAGTCGAGTGTCTGTTCATCTTGAGAGATAGACTGTGAGCTGTATTGTGTATGTAAGTGTATTGAAGTATAGCATGTATATTGTAATGATCATCGTATTGTACATGATCTGTAAATAAATCTATTGAACGTTGTGTCGTTGAGTCTCAAGTCGAATCACGTTGTACTTGTACTGTCTCACATGTGTTAGGAAAAACGAGCCAGGTTTAAGACCCTGACAGTAATGATGGACTGAATTTTGCGTGTGGATTAGATTTCCCTATTAGCAGTGTCCCTCGCCATCAGGCGAACCAACTCCGACTTCAGAGGTTCTTGCAGTTTACGTCCCCAAGTCAAGGATGACAGGTTAACATTTTAGTCCAGATGTCCGGTGTAGGGGTTGAACCGCTAACCTCGGCATCAGCACACCGAATGTTTACGAACACGCGCTCTTACCCATTCGACCATGCGGACCTGCATAACATTCTTATAAATACCATTCTGGAGGGCAAGGTTGAGGGCAAGCGAGCAAGAGGTAGACAACGATACAAGTGGGAAGGTAACATCAAGAGATGGACGAACATCAATCTGACAGAATGTACAGTCAGGGCGAGAGACAGACAGTGTTGGAGATCCATTGCAGCCAACCTTCATTGTGGAGACGGCACCTGATTGATTAATTGTTGGTTGCTTAGTTGGTTGGTTGATTGTGTAGCTCGTTAGATTAATGTTGTATTTGTTTGTGTGTTGTTGGATGGTTTATAAGAAGGTTGCTTGGTTGCTTGGGTAGCTACATGTTTGGTTAGATTGATAGTTCATTGGTTAGTTGGGTTGTTGGATGGTTGATTAGACGAATGATTTGTTGGTTAGGTGGTAGGTTGGTTCATCGTCTTTTCTAAAAGATAATTTCCAGAAAATTCTTAAACTTGTCTATCGTCTATATCGCATAAATCAAGATCCAATTAAGAGCTTTGCTTATCGGGAAGAAATCGCCTGAAACTGGCGAGACCTGAACTCGCACCAAATTATAAGGCAGGCAAGTACTCTCATCACTATGCCATCACGGTTGTGTGTTTCGTAAATGTCATATGATTTGTCCACAGACTGGCCAGATGGCTAACAAGCCACGTAGAAAGAGCCTAAGAGACAGAATCTGCGCCATGTTTGGTATCCGACGTCAGCCCAGATTGATCAGTCTCTTCACTGAGGATCTGCCGCAGGATCACATGCAATGGGTCAGAGATCAGTGGCATCTTTTTCAACATTGTCATTTATTATGTTGTTGTTGTTGTGGTGATTATTGTCTGTAATTCTGTTGCTGTTGTGCTGTTGTTTCTGCTGCTGTTGTGCTGTTACTGTTGTGTGATTGTTGCTTTTGTCATTGTTTCTGTTATAATTGCTGAAGAAGAAGAAGAAGAAGAAGAAGAAGAAGAAGAAGAAGAAGAAGAAGAAGAAGAAGAAGAAGAAGAAGAAGAAGAAGAAGAAGAAGAAGAAGAAGAAGAAGAAGAAGAAGAAGAAGAAGAAAAAGAAGAAAATGAGGAGGAGGAGGAGAAGGAGGGAGAGGAAGTATATGGTGAAGAGGAAGACAGAACTGGTCCTTCTTTCACACTGAGGTGTGTAGTAAGTCTCCCACAAGGCTCAAATATCGCAGTTTCGCTATAGGCGTACACAAGACAACATATATCCTTGTCAGAAGTGGAGAAAGAATGAAGCAGAAGAAACTGGATGTTAAAAATCTTGTTTTTTTTGTTTATTGGCACCCTGTAACATTTCAGTTGACTTTCATGTGGACACAGACGTGATAAATAAAATATTGCATGCTTTCTCGCCTGGCATATTTCGCTGCATCTCATCAGGTAGATACTGCAGAGTTATGCCGAAGGGCTTCATATGAAAACCTTAAATGTTTTTATCTTTTCGGGTGAATATATTATGAAAAAGTAAAGAATAAATGTATAATTTTCGATATAGTCACCACTGTCTTCAGTGCAAGTCCTCCAGCGCCGATAAAATGCTTGGATTCCTGAAGAAAAAAAATTCTTAGTCTCGCGTATAATCTCTCGTGCAACACTTGTTGTACTCTTCATCAGACCGAACACAGAAGTCACGCCGTTTTGAAACTTCCTACTCCACTCATACACTAGCTATCCTGACACGCATGCTTTACCATACTGGGCCGTCATTCGCCGATGAATTTATATAGGTTTCAGCCTTCACTAATGACAAAAAAACGGATGTGGTGCATGTCAAAAGTGGGGCGGTTAGTTTTAAACTATCTTTATGACGTCATCGTGTTCGTCTGCACTATGATGACACGTGCTTAAGCACTCTTGACATTTTTAACAACAATATGGACAGGTCACAAGATGATGGCATGGCTATTTTAATTTCTATCACACTTTTAAGGATGTCATGTGAAGCTCACTCGTAAAAATGTTGCACGATTTCCAGCCAAGCATATGTCGCTGCATCTCATCAGGTGCATACCGCAGAGTGATATATCACGTAATGTGAAACAATGAGTGATACTTCGGCTGAAATATGATGTACATCGTCGCGGACATTACGTGAATATCTAGAACGTTATATCCATGGAAGTTAAATAATTAGCAGCAAGTCCTTTTGGTTACATAATAACGGCTCGAATCGACTAATATATAATGCTTCGATATATTTGAGAAATTTATTATAGTTTGTCGAATACAGTATACGAAATGCCGTCTGATTGTTAATGTTGTGGTTGGTACTCAGCAAATGTTTTGTGATGACATAATTCAACGTTTTATGACCTGCCGACTGCAGTGTGGTTCATAAATAATTATTAACTCTGTTCCACCCACACAGGTATATGTTCGGCCACTCGATGTACTAATTGCCTTTTCGTTCTACCTATGGAAGTCGCTTGGCACTCACACTGGAATTGATAACGTTTTTATTTTTTTAAATTTGGTTTTGTGTACGTAGACAATAATTCTTTCACAGATGGAGTAGGTATCGATGTGGTTTTAATCTTCAGTATGCAGCTGACATAGACTATGTTACATAGAACCAGTTTTAACATACGGCTGCGAATCCTGTACAATTAGTAAACAGACGAAAAAATCCATGGAAGCCTTGGTGATGTGGTTTTATAGAAGAATTATGAAAATTAATTGGACACCTAAAAAGAGCAATCAGGACGTTAAAGGGAAGCTGAGTCGCAAAGACAGCTTATCACAAACAGAAGCAGTCATCGCTTTTTTGGCCTTGTTATGAGAAGACAAAAACTGGAACTTATTGTGACAACCGGAAAGATTTGCGGAAAGAGAGATAGAGGAAGACAGCGTGAGAAGATTCTTGACAGTCTTGTGTCATGGCACAGAAATGAGTCAACACACGAATTGATCCATGACACTGGCGATCGTAATTTGTGGAGAGCATGATCGCCCACGCCATTCAAGACGGCACTGGATGATGGTGATGATGATGATGTAATTGACGAGATGCAGCGAAATATTCCTGGAAAGAAATCCTACAATATGTTATTTATGTCGTCTTTGTGTAAATTCACTAAGGAAATACGTTGTTTTGATTGTAACATTCATCTGTCTTCCAACAGATGGAAGAGCCACAACATCTCAACTACGCCCATTCTCTCGACTCCCACCCAGAATCGGTTTTGAGCCCTTCAACATCCAAGTCAAGCCAGTTGGGCCCGCATGCTGGTATCCACAGAACAGACAATATACACAAATCTTCTTCTGTTACGTCTCTACATCACTGGACGTCAACAGCCATGTCACCTCTGGAACTCTTTTATTGCGCAACGGTTGCTCCTTACGATGTGGATCATGTTTCTGACAGCCAAGCATTTCATGAAGAACGTCCAGGGCGTGCTTGTTGCAATAGAAGGATGGATGCAACTACTTCCTCACTTCGTAATATAAAATCGGATCTAGCCTGTCCCTCTAGATATTTAGTTCCATTCCATAACTCAACGAGAGGACTTGTGAATGATCTACCAAATACGATTGGCCAACGTGAACATGATATAACTGTTCTTGAAAGTGGAGAAGCCTGCTTTAGAAAATCGACGAATAAGACCAAACGTAGCCCTGCTGAAAGCTACCGGATGCCAGTCTACAAAGAACAACCATTTGACCTCGGAGATGTGGATACAAGAAGTGCAGCAGAATCAAGAAGTCACAAAGGTAGAGTGAAATTATCAGCTTTGAAAGATGTCTGCCCTGATAGCAACAGATGCAAGGAAAGAAGGGAGGACTCTGATGTTGCCATCAGATTGTGTGACAATCAAGTGGCTCTTACGTTGAAAGAATCCTGCAAACATGTAGTTATTAATTTCAAGAATGTGATTCAGAAAAACGCCAGCCATGTTGATTGCAGCAACACTGGCAGAAGAGATGTAGGTAACAAAGATGAGTTTATACGAACAAATAGAGGTTCAGTAGCTTTTAGTATTTCTAGAGATCGTGTCCTTGTCAGTATCCAGATAGATACAGGTGACAGGTTGTCGTATGATGGTGCGCAGTGTGGTAGGAATTCAAAATCGTCATCTGAGTTCAACGAATCTGACGTTTTCAATGGACAATATACAGATCAGAGTCCAAACAAGATGCAGAACGATGGCAATGAAGGTTGCGTGAAGGCAACTAAAGAAGTGCAGACAGACACTGTTGATTCAGAAGGCACAGGAATAACACCAGTTGTCCTCACGTTACCGCAAGTCTTAACTACACTCGAACCCAAAGAAACAGATGCTGAAGATGGCGATCTGTCTGTTCGGATTGGTCGCTCCCAAATGGTTCTTGTGGATGAGGAAGACAAGGATGCAAGTGTTGCCAATGGAGTTGCCAATGGAGTTGCCAATGGAGTTGCCAATGGAGTTGCCAATGGAGTTGCCAATGGGCGGACCAATGCTAAGAAAAATCGTATTTCATTACATACTTGTCGTGATCAACCGGAGATTGAAACGGTTGAGTCTGCAAAGAAATACGATGATTATAATGAAGAAAATGATGATGTTTGTGATGGCTCTTTTGGAGACGTGATTGCAGCCTGTCAAGCTAACTTTGAGGGCGGTCAATGTAGTCCAACAGTACAATCTGAGGGTGTCAGTGTCGATGGAGTAACAGATAAACGCAGGTATAAAGAGGATGTGGTGGGCAACGTTATGAAACTTGAAGATGTGATGCTATCTACCAGGCATGTTCCAGATATAGGTCGAGGAACAATCAATATAGATGAAAGAGGTCAGTTCAGATATCTTTCTTTCTTTCTTTCTTTCTTTCTTTCTTTTTTTTTTTCTTTCTTTCTTTCTTTCTTTCTTTCTTTCTTTCTCATTTTTTCGATATTATTTTTTGTTGTGGACGTAATTTGCTATGTAAATGAAATGTTGAAACTCATCATCATCATCATCATCATCATCATCATCATCATCATCAATCATCATCATCATCATCATCATCATCATCATCATCATCATCATCATCATCAAGTGCTTGCCAGCTGGTGTATGCGTTCATGTCTCTCCACAGATCTCGGTCTTTGGTGTTTTGGATCAACTCTGCTGATGATATTCCTCCATGTCACCATCTCAATCCATCCAGCATCATATCTCTTGGTCTGCCTCTGCCTCTCTTCCCGTCGATCTTTCCAGTCGTCATGATGTTCTCCGATGTCTCTCTTCTCATCACATGACCAAAGAAGCTGTTTAACTTTTCTTATTGTTGTATATAATGTTCTAGTTTCAGTAGCCTCTTTCAGGCTATCGTCGTTAGTTACTCTGGCAGTCCAAGGATTTCGCAACATTCGTCTCAGGAACCACATCTCTGTTGCTTTCAAGTTCGGCCTAATTTACCATTCACATTCCAAGATTCACAGCCATACAGCAAAACATGTTCTACACAGCACATCAGCACTCTCTTTCTTACATTCAGTGATACTGACTTACTGCATAAAATGCTTTTCATTTTCTGAAATGCAGCCTTTGCTTGCCCTATTCTTTTCTTTATCTCTGTTGTGCACCTTCCGGCTAATGGAACAAAAAGAAAAAAGCAGCGGCTGCAGCAGGATATAACAATATGAATTGCAAACAATTAGGTATATTTAGCTCCTGCGAAAAGAAGAGACATACTAAACACAGACACGATGTACATACCTAACAAAGAACTCCATCATACACAGGTGAAAACTTTGTCCGTCCGTTCAAAAATATAATCAACAAAGTGGACTTATCAAAAGTAGTAAAAGGAAAGTTCTCAACAACATTGAAGATCATCTCATCTTGTTTCCTTTTAGCTACCAGTGTCGATGTGATGTATAAACATCAGGAGAGCGCCTGGTTATATGCTTAATATACCGAGATTCCCATGAACTAAATTATTTCTTCTGTCCATCGTTTACTTGGTCAGCTTCTTCTTCTGCGTCCATTTGGTCTATACAACATTGCTTGTTGTGATATACTGTTCGTTCGTTCGTTCGTTCGTCCTCATGTACGAGTGGTCCCGTTCAACCGTCGACTATATCGGCTTGGTTGTATTTGGGCCCTTTATTGTGTAGCTTGTGTTGAGCTGTTTCGTAAATTGTACTGCTTGTTTTCAGCTTCTGGTTGGTTGATTTTGTTCGTTCCTGTCTTGATAAGGTTTTACATGTCTGGACAGAGTCGCGCACTTGCTGAGGCCTGGAGTTATTGTGTACCCACCCCGTCGTATGGTGCTGTTTCCTTCAGGGAGTTTCTACATCTCGTTCTCTATGCTCCAGTAATTGTTATCGTTTGGGTGTCGTCTTGGTCGTGGGTTGTGAGCTGTTCGCCAGTTAGATCTTGGTGGAGAGCGATATTGTGCTTCCTCTGCTGTTTCTTCTTCGGTCTGTGTTCTTGAATCTTCTGGTTCTTTCTGTGATTTTAGCAGTTCTATCTGTTCTCTTTCTTCCTGGATTTGTTTCAGCGTTTCTTCTGTCTTTGCTCTCACTTCTTGAATTTTCAAAAGGGTTTTGTCAGTGTCAGCTTTTATGGCGGCCATTCGAGCGACATCCTGCTCTATCTTCTGCTGGACTTGCTTCAGGTCGTCCAGGATGCGCTGAACGGCCGTTATCTGGGTTTCTTGCGACTTGACTTTTTCTTCTTCCAGGTTTTTGACCTGTGTTCTCAGCTCCTTCAGGTTGCCTTCCAATTGTGCTTTATCACTCTTAGTGAGTCGGTTGGTGGTCTCGTACTGCCTCCTGTCCTCCTTATATGGCAAGTTAGACTTTATGGCTATCTTCATAGCTTCTTTGCTGTCTTGGTGGCAGGGGCAGCCGAGGTACCTGGCGCCGTGGTTGCCGAGGCAGTTGGCGCACTTTCTGTTGTTATTAGGCCTCCTGAAGTCCGAGTCGTTCTTCGCGTGCTGGCACTGACTATACTTATGTGGACCAGAACAGTACCTACACACCTCCACATCGCTCTTGCAGATGGCACGGGTGTGCCAGAACTTCTGGCACTTGGAGCACTGCAGCACCCTCGGAATGTAGTCTCTGGTCTTTGGTCTTTTCTGTCACATACAATGTACTGAGGGATCACTCGGTCCTCTGATGTGACGACGACAACTGTAGAGGGAAAGCTGTTCTTCCCGATGATCCGCTCAGCACTGGTGATCTTTAGCGTCTTGTTTTCTTTTAACAGCATCTCCCTGATCTGGTCATTTGAGTGATGGGTCTGGACTCGTCTGATGACCCATCGTTTCATCGTGCGGTGCCGGGCGGCTTCCAGAACTATGCCGTGGTGAAGCTGTATGATGCACTTCTCCTCTTGTGCGATCTTCTTTAACAGGGCTGTGGTCTTTGGATTTGTCTTGATGGAGACCACTACTCCATCGGGTGTCTTGCGCAGCTGGTCGATGCTGTGTCTTCCCAGCTCGTTCTCCAACAGACTGATTATCTTGTCTGTTGGTAGCGCCGACAGTTTGGCTTCTCCCACGCTTATTTGTTTAAGCAGTAGTTTGCCGGTGAAGTCTACAATAGTGGTTGATGTTTCCTCCTGTGTGGAGGTCTCTGGTACATTAGGCTGCATCTCCTTGGTGTTGATAACTTCCCGGCTGCTGCTGGCTTCAGTTGTGGTTTCTGCGACGGGACCGGTTTCAGCTGGTGTAGGAGCCGGACTGCTGTTTGTAGATATGGCATCGGCAGTCGCCGCGGCCTTCCTCGCCTCTGCCTTCTTTTTCCCCGCTGCATATAGCGCATGTCTTTGCGCGGCACTTTTAACGCGAGGCATCCTCTGCGTTATCCGATAAGGCGACTTGATCTCGATAGCGCGTCGAGTCGGAATAAATAGTTGGTAACCTATTTATATGGCGAAACCATTTGACTTGTTGACTTCTAATAAAATTTAGCGCTGCTATAAACCCCACTTTAGTTCAGATTTCTTAATTTCTAATTTTCTCTTTTCTTGATACATTGAGTATTCTTCTCAGGAATCTCATTTCTGTTGTTGTGGTTGTTTTTTTTAAAACCTCTTTTTCTCTCATTGTCTAGGTTTGGCATTAGTAGCATAGAGTTGATAGGAAGATTGTGTTGTAGAGAGCTTTCTTAGTAACTATTGATACGTCTTTGTTCTTTAGTATTGATGCCATGTGCGCCATGAATTAGTTTGCTTTATAGCATCTATTCTCGATCTCGTCTTCTGATTTGCCATTTGATGATATTACACTTCCTAAGTGCCTGAAGCTCTTTACTTGTTTCAGGGGTGTTCTTTTAGATGAGTCTTTGTTGTTTCTTTTCTTCTTTAGTTATAGTCATTACCTTTGTTTTACAGGTGCTAATTTTCATGTTATGTTCCTTACACACTTCGTTTAGATTATTCATGTGGTCTTGTAATTCTGCTTTTGATTTTGCTATTAATGCTTGATCGTCCGCAAATAGTTCTTTATTGGTGTAATTTGCCGTTGGTAATTCTTCTGTGTTCTGTTCGTAATGCGGTGTTTTGCGGTCTCTGGCTGGTTTCTTTACAGATGCTGTCTGAATCAGTTATGAACAAGAGGGATGACAGGACACAACCTTGTCGTACTCCGGATCTGATGAATTATTAATGATCAAATTCACAAATTGTTAAGAAACACTAAACAAACACTTACAAACAGTTTAAGAATCTTCCGAATAAACCAATTCGAAACGACTCTCCTGATACCCAGCCGGCTGAAGTGAAACAGGATATCAACTGTTAGAAACTATCTAAAGAATAAATGAGACAAGCTGTGAAACTACTGAAAGATGGGTAAGCTGCAGGCCCAGATGGTATCCCAGCACAAGCAATAAAATGAAATATCGTCACTTCAATTGAATTTCTTCTACTTCTATATGCGCCATACAATACTTGTCAATTTCTATATATTAAATACGCCGTTCATCACAGGCTACACCTTTAGAGACCAACAGGGCGTAGTACGTAGACTGGGGACTTTAATCATCCGAACACAATGAGAGGTTCGAACCCTCCGACATAGTGCCAACAGCGCTTGAAGAGTACTTTGCATTAGTTTCCGGTATCGTGGTCTTGGTTATTGTCTTCTATATATTTAAATGAATAATAATTTAATTGTACAGAAGCAGTTGCCAGCCATGAGTCTGTGATTTGATAGCGTCATCACATTGTGTAGAACTGACAGCAAGGAAGATTACGTGGCCATTCTTTTCCTCATTTTGACAGCGACGAACATCGAATCAGACCGTGTTCATGACATTAGGTGCGCGGTTCGATATCAACTTCGCTAGCGAGACGGCCACATAGATTTACGTGGGACAAAATCGCACAAGGCTGGCAGCGAACAATGGGAAGTTAAAGTATGGGACTTGTAGATCACGACGGGACATTAACGTGTCGGACTGGTAGATTACCATGAGATATCATCGAGTGGGGTTGGTAGAGGATTATGGAGAATTAACGTGGGGGACAGGTAGATAACAATGGGACATTAACGCGTGGGACTGGTAGAGAACTATGGGACATTAACGTGTGAGACTGGTAGGGAACTATGGGACATTAACGTGTGGGACTGGTAGGGTACGATGGAAAAATAAAGTGTGGGACTAGTAGGGAATGGTGGAATAATAACGTTTAGGACTGGTTGCCAATGATGAGAATATAGCGTACCGACTGCAAGAGAACTAATGGAAATTAACTAGAGAAACTGATAGAGAACAATGAAACAATAAGGCAGGGAACTGATAGAGAACAATGAAACAATAAGGCGGGGAACTGATAGAGAACAATGAAATAATAAGGCGGGGAACTGATAGAGGACAATGAAACAATAAGGCTGGGAACTGATAGAGAACAATAGGAAAATAACATGTATAAATAATGGTGAACTGTAGGATTTTAACTTGTATAAATAACGGTGAACAATAGGATATTTATTTGCTTTTTATTCGCATATACTTTACAGGATATCGCTGTCAACATCAGCATCTTTCAGCTGATTGTTGATTACTAGGCAAGATTACGCTCAGCAGTTTGCCATTGCTTTCTGAGCGACCGGCTCACATACCCCGTAAGTTACCGACGCGGAGAGAACCGCTACCAATTCTCGCGCACGTCACGTTACTCACGAGAGTATACGGGATTACGGAGAAAGTCGCGAAACTCCTAGACCAGGGAGCCCGGCAATAGGATATTAACTTGTGTGAATAACGGTGAACTATAGGACAGTAACTTGTATAAATAACGGTGAACTATAGGACAGTAACTTGTATAAATAACGGTGAACTATAGGACAGTAACTTGTATAAATAACGGTGAACTATAGGACAGTAACTTGTATAAATAACGGTGAACTATAGGACAGTAACTTGTATAAATAACGGTGAACTATAGGACAGTAACTTGTATAAATAACGGTGAACTATAGGACAGTAACTTGTATAAATAACGGTGAACTATAGGACAGTAACTTGTATAAATAACGGTGAACTATAGGACAGTAACTTGTATAAATAACGGTGAACTATAGGACAGTAACTTGTATAAATAACGGTGAACTATAGGACAGTAACTTGTATAAATAACGGTGAACTATAGGACAGTAACTTGTATAAATAACGGTGAACTATAGGACAGTAACTTGTATAAATAACGGTGAACTATAGGACAGTAACTTGTATAAATAACGGTGAACTATAGGACAGTAACTTGTATAAATAACGGTGAACTATAGGACAGTAACTTGTATAAATAACGGTGAACTATAGGACAGTAACTTGTATAAATAACGGTGAACTATAGGACAGTAACTTGTATAAATAACGGTGAACTATAGGACAGTAACTTGTATAAATAACGGTGAACTATAGGACAGTAACTTGTATAAATAACGGTGAACTATAGGACAGTAACTTGTATAAATAACGGTGAACTATAGGACAGTAACTTGTATAAATAACGGTGAACTATAGGACAGTAACTTGTATAAATAACGGTGAACTATAGGACAGTAACTTGTATAAATAACGGTGAACTATAGGACAGTAACTTGTATAAATAACGGTGAACTATAGGACAGTAACTTGTATAAATAACGGTGAACTATAGGACAGTAACTTGTATAAATAACGGTGAACTATAGGACAGTAACTTGTATAAATAACGGTGAACTATAGGACAGTAACTTGTATAAATAACGGTGAACTATAGGACAGTAACTTGTATAAATAACGGTGAACTATAGGACAGTAACTTGTATAAATAACGGTGAACTATAGGACAGTAACTTGTATAAATAACGGTGAACTATAGGACAGTAACTTGTATAAATAACGGTGAACTATAGGACAGTAACTTGTATAAATAACGGTGAACTATAGGACAGTAACTTGTATAAATAACGGTGAACTATAGGACAGTAACTTGTATAAATAACGGTGAACTATAGGACAGTAACTTGTATAAATAACGGTGAACTATAGGACAGTAACTTGTATAAATAACGGTGAACTATAGGACAGTAACTTGTATAAATAACGGTGAACTATAGGACAGTAACTTGTATAAATAACGGTGAACTATAGGACAGTAACTTGTATAAATAACGGTGAACTATAGGACAGTAACTTGTATAAATAACGGTGAACTATAGGACAGTAACTTGTATAAATAACGGTGAACTATAGGACAGTAACTTGTATAAATAACGGTGAACTATAGGACAGTAACTTGTATAAATGACGGCGAACTATGGACACTAATTTGTAGAACTAATAGAATAACTACTTTTATAACATTAACGTGTAAAACTGTCACTAAATCAGGAAACAGAACACGTAATGTTTCGGAACATTTCATTCAAGTAGGTTCAGTTCTGTACCCCAAAATTCTGAATCATAACGAGGATAAAGAAGGCGAAATGAGCCTGGCAGACAAAAATGCCGTCTCCTTTGTTGATGACACAGGCCTGGCTGATGTCTTTCTGCTGATGCAGATCCAGAAGTGGAGTTGTCAACCTAGAGAAACAACAGTGTCCAATAGGTATGTCTGATCTTCTCTCTCTCTCTCTCTCTCTCTCTCTCTCTCTCTCTCTCTCTCTCTCTCTCTCTCTCTCTCTCTCTCTCTCTCTCTCTCTCTCTCGCTCTCGCTCGCTCGCTCGCTTGCTCTCTCTCCATCCATACACCCATACATCTGTCGGTCTGTCTGTCTGTCTGTCTGTCTGTCTGTCTGTCTGCCTGTCTGCCTGTCTGCCTGCCTGCCTGCCTGCCTGCCCGCCCGCCTGCCTGCCTGTCTGTCTGCCTGTTTGTCTGTCTGTCTGTCTGTCTGACTGTCTGTCTGTCTGTCTGCCTGCCTGTCTGTCTGTCTGCCTGTCTGCCTGCCTGCCTGCCTGCCCGCCCGCCCGCCCGCCCGCCTGCCTGCCTGCCTGTCTGTCTGCCTGTTTGTCTGTCTGTCTGTCTGCCCGCCCGCCCGCCCGCCCGTCTCTTCTTTTCTTCTTCATCTTCTTCTTCTTCTTCTTCTTCCTTCTTCTTCTTCTTCTTCTTCTTCTTCTTCTTCTTCTTCTTCTCCCACCTCTTCCATTTTTCTCTTACTCACCCTTTTCCATCTTCTTCTCTTTCCTCTTCCTCCTCCTACTTCTTCTTCCCCATCCTTCTTCTACCCCTCAACACCCTCCTTAATGTTCTTTCCAATCCATCTCCTCCTCCTCATATTCTTCATATTTTTCTTCTTACTTGCATACTTTCGTCAAGTATTGTGTTTTTGTTTGGGGCATAACATTTGCATCTTTCGATCGCCACATCTAACCTATTCCCGGCATGCAACTGGATAGTCTCCAATGACATCCGGCTGTCTGAGAAAAGCAGCACCATCTTCTAACAAGAGTTCAGCATGGTCAAATCGACCAGAACTCTTGCTATTAAACTTCAGGTGTGCCGATACCAAGGTAGCGGGTTCAGCCCCTACACAGGTCAGTTGCATTAAAATGTTGACTTCTCGTCCTTGACTTGGGAATGTAAATTACAAGTACATCTAAATTCGGAGAGGGTCCACCTGATGGCCAGGGACATTAATAACAGGGAGAGCTAATCCACACGCAAATTTCAGTCCAGTGTACCAGAAGTACTAGCAGGCTCATGGACTGCGCTTGAGGTCATAGCCTGCGAACGCATAAACATGTCTTGACAATGGAATGTGATGTGGATGATGTCTTAAGACAGGCATCCTTACCTTAGCCTGCGGAACCTGTTCCTGGTGACCACAATGCAACATCTGCAGTAGAACCAAGTGCTTCCGATATGTGAGAACTTCAAGGTCATTCAGAGCTTTAATATGATTCCTTTCTTGGAGAGGTTCCACAAAATCACGTTAATTAAAACAAAAATAGTTACAACAATTTTGAATACAATTTTCAACAATACAAGAAGTTTACAACAACGGAAGGGGTGGAAGCGCAGTGGCCAGTGCGTGTGAATGCAAACTCGATGGTTGTGTGTTCGAATTGTCGTAGTTGGCTGTCCACGGTCAATCAGACTAAAATGAGTACCAGCAATTATTTTGGGGGAAATGGGAAAGGTCTCGAGGTACGGTGTCCACCTCGAGTGCTGGAGGTCCCGGGTTCAAGCCCCTGTGAGGGCCGTGATTTTTTTACGTGGACTTCTAGTAACAAAATTCAGGATATCGAATTATAACCATGCAGAATACAATAGGCAAGCTGCTGGAGAAGGTAATTGCCAGGAAAATATCAAGCCAACTAGAGAGGCAAGGTGTTTTCCCACCTACCCTGGGTGGGTACCGTCCAAAAAGAGAAACCTGGACCAATGCAGCAGTCTTTGCCCACGATGTCTATGAAGGTTTCCACTCAGGCACTGAAACCGTTGCTGCAGCGATTGATCTTGAGGACGCATACAACAGAGTACCACTGGATTTTTTAATGTTTCAGCTTCTTGAACTAAACGTAAGTTCATTCCTCCTTAGTTGGATCGCTGCAGCTCTCTTCCAACGGAAAGTAGTTTTTAGATGTGGCAGTTGGACTTCGGAACCAACAACAATATATCCTGGCCTACCACAGGGATCACCATTATCTCCGGTACTGTTCAACGCCTACACAGTGAGAATCACCAGTGAGCAGATCACTGGACCTGGCAGGACATTGTCATATGCCGATGATGTTTTAGTGTATCGTCAGGGTAAGGATAGAGAGGAGGTTGCTGTGGAACTACAAACCGAACTCAATCGCATAAGTACTTGGTGTGATGAAGCTGGGGCAATGGTCAACCCAACAAAGGCAACAGTGACTTGGTTCTCGTTGAATAATCATATTGTCAACAAGCCAACACCAACTGTAATGCTGTGTTCAGAGACGGTGGAAAGAACGCAGGCAATGAATTACCTGGGGATACGGTTTGATCGAAGCCTTGCTTATAATGTGCACATAGACCAGGTGATAACAAAGGCCAAGCGGGGTTTGGCAGCGATGCGGGTGATGGCGGCAGCAAACTGTGAGCAGCGCCATCTATGTCTTCTGTACGAGGGGCTGGTCATGTCTGTTTTGGAGTATGCAATGGCAATCCTGACTCTCAGCCATAAGCAGATAGAAAGGATGGAAAGGATACAGAATGAAGCTATGCGCATTATTCTTGGATGTACAAGAGATACAGCATGCAGGGCGATGCGCTACCTCCTTGATTTTCCAACCATTGAAGAGAGAATGCAAGTTTGCAGGGCACGTGCCTACCTCAGAATTAATGCAAACACACAGCATCCACTGCATAGTGAAATTAGGAAGGTGAAGGGCAGCAGGTTAAAAAGAGGACGGTCGTGGATGGGGCAAGCCGAGGACATTCTTCAACAGGTGTGTTCACTTGAGGACTTAGAACCTGGCGAGGAGTGGGTGCAAGTGCCAACAGACTTCTGCACATCCTTTTCAGTTTGCATCCAACTAGATAGAAAATGCAGACAAGAAAATCCGGCTGCTGTTGAGGCTGAAGTACAAGCGTTGATTTTCGAGAATTCGCTAGACAGTGACGCGGTCATCTACACAGATGGGTCGGTCGTCCGACATGTGAGAAGCTCATGGGCCTTTACAGCTCGGGCCGGAGGGAGAATTGTGAAGGAGGACTCTGGTGCTTTCACTGAAACCACAAGTAGCCTGACCATGGAAGTCATGGCAGTAAGTAAAGCAATAACATGGCTCGAGACACAGACATTCACTAGGGCTTGTTTCCTTAGCGACTCAATGAACATGATCAAGAGGATAGAGGAGGGGTCAATCCGAAGAGAATGGTTGCTGCCTCTGAAGCGGTCTCGGCTGGCAAAGATTAGTTTCATCTTCGTGCCAGGGCATGCGGGAGTACAAGGAAATGAGCGGGCTGACAAGCTCGCAGGTGAGGCTACTGTTGAGGGCGGACGCGCCATGGACCAGGCTGACATTCTGAATGCTCTACGAGAAGTGAGACTTTTGCAAGAACCAAGTGATGACTGTGAATCTACAACAATGGCCAGACTGCGAGAGCAGCAAATTAAAAGAGGGGTGGCCAAACAAGAACACTACGCAGGAAGCCAAAGAAGATTGATAAACCAACACAGAACTGGCGTCGTTAGCCGCTACACGCTGCGGGATTTGCTGAGGAGGGGATCCGAGCACTTATGGACTGAATGGTCCGATGTGCAACGAGGATGATCTGTCGACTAACTAACTAACGGTGAACTATAGGACAGTACCTTGTATAAATAAAGGTGAACTATAGGACAGTATCTTGTATAAATAACGGTGAACTATAGGACAGTAACTTGTATAAATAACGGTGAACTATAGGACAGTAACTTGTATAAATAACGGTGAACTATAGGACAGTAACTTGTATAAATAACGGTGAACTATAGGACAGTAACTTGTATAAATAACGGTGAACTATAGGACAGTAACTTGTATAAATAACGGTGAACTATAGGACAGTAACTTGTATAAATGACGGTGAACTATAGGACAGTAACTTGTATAAATAACGGTGAACTATAGGACAGTAACTTGTATAAATGACGGTGAACTATAGGACAGTAACTTGTATAAATGACGGTGAACTATAGGACAGTAACTTGTATAAATAACGGTGAACTATAGGACAGTAACTTGTATAAATAACGGTGAACTATAGGACAGTAACTTGTATAAATAACGGTGAACTATAGGACAGTAACTTGTATAAATAACGGTGAACTATAGGACAGTAACTTGTATAAATAACGGTGAACTATAGGACAGTAACTTGTATAAATAACGGTGAACTATAGGACAGTAACTTGTATAAATAACGGTGAACTATAGGACAGTAACTTGTATAAATAACGGTGAACTATAGGACAGTAACTTGTATAAATAACGGTGAACTATAGGACAGTAACTTGTATAAATAACGGTGAACTATAGGACAGTAACTTGTATAAATAACGGTGAACTATAGGACAGTAACTTGTATAAATGACGGCGAACTATGGACACTAATTTGTAGAACTAATAGAATAACTACTTTTATAACATTAACGTGTAAAACTGTCACTAAATCAGGAAACAGAACACGTAATGTTTCGGAACATTTCATTCAAGTAGGTTCAGTTCTGTACCCCAAAATTCCGAATCATAACGAGGATAAAGAAGGCGAAATGAGCCTGGCGGACAAAAATGCCGTCTCCTTTGTTGATGACACAGGCCTGGCTGATGTCTTTCTGCTGATGCAGATCCAGAAGTGGAGTAGTCAACCTAGAGAAACAACAGTGTCCAATAGGTATGTCTGATCTTCTCTCTCTCTCTCTCTCTCTCTCTCTCTCTCTCTCTCTCTCTCTCTCTCTCTCTCTCTCTCTCTCTCTCTCTCTCTCTCTCTCTCTCTCGCTCGCTCGCTCGCTCGCTTGCTCTCTCTCCATCCATACACCCATACATCTGTCTGTCTGTCTGTCTGTCTGTCTGTCTGTCTGTCTGTCTGTCTGTCTGTCTGTCTGTCTGTCTGCCTGTCTGTCTGTCTGCCTGTCTGCCTGCCTGCCTGTCTGCCTGCCCGCCCGCCCGCCCGATTGTCTGTCTGCCTGTTTGTCTGTCTGTCTGACTGTCTGTCTGTCTGTCTGCCTGCCTGCCTGTCTGTCTGTCTGCCTGCCTGTCTGCCTGCCTGCCTGCCTGCCCGCCCGCCCGCCGCCCGCCCGACCGCCCGCCCGCCCGCCTGCCTGCCTGCCTGTCTGTCTGCCTGTTTGTCTGTCTGTCTGTCTGCCTGCCTGCCCGCCCGCCCGCCCGCCCGTCTCTTCTTTTCTTCTTCTTCTTCTTCTTCTTCTTCTTCTTCTTCTTCTTCTTCTTCTTCTTCTTCTTCTTCTTCTTCTTCTTCTTCTTCTTCTCCCATCTCTTCCATTTTTCTCTTACTCACCCTTTTCCATCTTCTTCTCTTTCCTCTTCCTCCTCCTACTTCTTCTTCCCCATCCTTCTTCTACCCCTCAACACCCTCCTTAATGTTCTTTCTAATCCATCTCCTCCTCCTCATCTTCTTCATATTTTTCTTCTTACTTGCATACTTTTGTCAAGTATTGTGTTTTTGTGTGGGGCATAACATTTGCATCTTTCGATCGCCACATCTAACCTATTCCCGGCATGCAACTGGATAGTCTCCAATGACATCCGGCTGTCTGAGAAAAGCAGCACCATCTTCTAACAAGAGTTCAGCATGGTCAAATCGACCAGAACTCTTGCTATTAAACTTCAGGTGTGCCGATACCAAGGTAGCGGGTTCAGCCCCTACACAGGTCAGTTGCATTAAAATGTTGACTTCTCGTCCTTGACTTGGGAATGTAAATTACAAGTACATCTGAATTCGGAGAGGGTTCACCTGATGGCCAGGGGAATTGGTAACAGGGAGAGCTAATCCACACGCAAAAATCAGTCCAGTGTACCAGAAGGAGTAGCAGGCTCATGGACTGCGCTTGAGGTCATAGCCAGCGACCGCATAAACATGTCTTGACAATGGAATGTGATGTGGATGATGTCTTAAGACAGGCATCCTTACCTTAGCCTGCGGATCTTGTTCCTGGTGACCACAATGCAACACCTGCAGTAGAACCAGGTGCTTCCGATATATGAGAACTTCAAGGTCATTCAGAGCTTTAATATGATTCCTTTCGTGGAGAGGTTCCACAAAATCACGTTAATTAAAACAAAAATAGTTACAACAATTTTGAATACAATTTTCAACAATACAAGAAGTTTACAACAACGGAAGGGGTGGAAGCGCAGTGGCCAGTGCGTGTGAATGCAAACTCGATGGTTGTGTGTTCGAATTGTCGTAGTTGGCTGTCCACGGTCAATCAGACTAAAATGAGTACCAGCAATTATTTTGGGGGAAATGGGAAAGGTCTCGAGGTACGGTGTCCACCTCGAGTGCTGGAGGTCCCGGGTTCAAGCCCCGGTGAGGGCCGTGATTTTTTTACGTGGACTTCTAGTAACAAAATGTCCCCTGGTCTCTAGGTAGTGAGATCGGACGTCCGTGTGTATTGTTGCGCACGTAAAAAATCCTTTTGGCAGTTGGAAATCGAAAAAGAGTAGCCTAACTGCGCTGCCCGTGCAAAATTCCGAGTTAAAAATCTACCCAAAGTATTTGAGGATCCTCGCCGGTGCTACGGAGTTCGTGCACAGAGCTGACATTCTTCGGACTCAGGCTTGAGTTAGGAGTAAAACGGAGCTTTTATAGGTTACACCCATGGCCATGATGTTGATCCGTCGACTAAACTAAACAACAAAAAAAAAAAACTAATCTTAACATTTCGGAAAATAATGGCGGTCGGTGTTATATTGACCACAGCACACACCGGGTGCCAATCAGTCTATAAAATTAGGAGCTAGAACAATGTATCCGATAACCATCAAGGCGCAATAATGTTCTTTAGTTTTATCTTGTACCTGTTTTCCCTAGAAATTAATCCAATCAAAAATATAGAACTGATGACCACCCACGCTTATCGGCTTGGCGAAAGATGATGACCTAGAAACGTGGCCGTTGCATGTTGACTTTACCATTTATGGAATACGGCTCCAGGCACGGTGAAAGGTTATTTACTTGCACTTAAAACAATATTACAAAAATATTACAACAGTAATGAAAGTATACCTAGGCAGTAGATTAGAACCAGGAGAAAGGGATTCGGATATAGAATATAGAATATAGACTGAACACCTCTCACTCAAGCATACCAGGTTCGATTTGTGGTGAAGATATTACATAGCTGGGAATCCCGACAAAGTAAAGACACAGACAGTCAATCGTTTCACCAAAATCTTTATCGAGCAAGATTAAAATTGATATCAAGAATCGTTATTATCATGTTCAAAATGGTTTATACATTCAATTAATATACCAACTAAAGAACAAGAGAGAAAACTCACTACTTGTGGAAAGTTGTCTGAGAAAAGCAGCGCACAAGTCAAGAAGGGACCATAATAGAAACGAGGACATCTATAAAATAGTTAGAACAACATCAGTTGATAAATTCATTGATAGACAAAGACTTGACTGGTTAGGCCTCCTAGTGAGAATGAACCAAATGTCGTAAGAGGCCATCCCACTGTAGAATACCAGAAAACGACAGAGCTGATCGATTGGCTACGGAAGGAGCAAAAGAAGAACAGCCTGATGTGGCCGTTACATACCACCAAAAGAAAAGAATGATCAAATCAGTCAGAAAGTCAAAAACAAAAAACAAAAAAACCTGCTCAAGACGACTACCATATTATGGACATACCAGAACAAGTCATTATTCTGCGCCTCAGAACAGGACACAATAGATTACGCAACAGCATGTATACAAAATTCAAGATTGGTGAATCAGTCATGTGCACATGTGGATTGGCGTCGCAGAAAGCAGAGCACATACTCCAAGACTGCCCAAATTACAACGTGTCTCTGGCTAGAGAGACGATGGTGAAAAACAAACCCTATGGACCGCTGAGTGAACAAAAAAGACAGTTAAATTCATCCAAGAGACAACATTGCACTTATAGACATATTTCAAGCGAACGAAAGAAGAAGAAGAAGAAGAAGAAGAAGAAGAAGAAGAAGAAGAAGAAGAAGAAGAAGAAGAAGAAGAAGAAGAAGAAGAAGAAGAAGAAGAAGAAGAAGAAGAAGAAGAAGAAGAAGAAGAAGAAGAAGAAGAAGAAGAAGAAGAAGAAGAAGAAGAAGAAGTCGCAAGCGGCAAGAGCATACAACATGAAAATGGAAACACCAAGAGGCAGGGGAAGGCAACAAACAAAATGGATCGACGGAGTATTTAACACCTTAATAACCCACAACATTTAAGCATACCAAGCGACCGAGGGAGCTCTGTTTCGAATACCAACCATCAAATGCTGTTCTGTTGAAGATATGACTCCATGCCATGGTTTTGTGTCATCAAGCATAATTTCGTTCCGTCAGCCACTCTCTCGTCAACTACAATTATTTCCATTCGTCATGATGTGCTCGAGTGCAGCGCTTCTCGATGTTTGTTTGTCGTTTTCTCATAGTTGTAATTGCTGTTCTGTATGCCAGCCTTAGTCATGTGTGACAGAGCTACCGTATGTAGACGGTGCCACCTCCTTTCTGTTAGAATGTTGGGCGGCGCTCATCAAACCCGACACCACACAAAATGTCAATGGCTTTGAGTGGAGGAGCGCAAATGGGAGGGCACAAGTCATATAATGGTGCGAGAGATTGCACCCTAAGGACTAAATGACATGGCAGGCCAGACCTGGCCCTAAGCCTTGGTTGGCAACAGGTCTAGGATCGAAGCTCCGACAAGCGGACAGTTAGAGCATTGCTTTGCTAATCCGGCAGCTTCTGCAGCTGGTCTTGTTCCAGACGTATTGGTGTTACCTTTCCTCTGAAGAAAACTAGGCAGGCCGAGAGAAGGATCATACTGCATGGACAACACGGTAAATTACCAGTTATGATTACTTGTTGCTTGTGCCTTAAAACAATAGGAATTTCGTCAGATTCTCATCATTATGTCTAACACACACACACACACACACACACACACACACACACACACACACACACACACACACACACACACACACACACACACACACTGAATATCTCTCTCTATCTCTCTCTCTCTATCTCTCACACACACGCTGACTCTCTCTCACACACACTGTCTCTCTCTCTCTCTCTCTCTCTCTCTCTCTCTCTCTCTCTCTCTCACACACACACACACACACATACACCGACACAATCACACTACCTGACAAGGTCCAGTGTGTACTTGGCGTCGGCCGGTGTGTGTATGTGTTGGTATTTCTTGTAGCATGTTGGTTCTAGGATACGGAGATGAGAGCTCTCACTATTGGACATTGCTGTGAATTCAGGTCAAAATACCAGCAATGTTATTTAGTTACTTAGTTAGTAATCTAGTTAGTTAGTTAGTTAATTAGTTAGTTAGTTAGTTAGCTAGCTAGTTACTTAGTTAGTTAGTTAGTTAGTTCATTTAGTAAGCTAATTAACTAATTAGTTAGTTAGTTAGTTAGCTAGTAGTTAACTAATTAGTTAATTAGTTAGTAAGTAAGCTAGTTAGTTAGTTAGACAGTTAGTTAGTTAATAAGCTACTTAACTATATTGTTAGTTAATTAGTTAGTAAACTAGTTAATTAATTAGTTAGCATGCTAGTTAGTCAGTTAGTTAGTGAGTAAGCTACTTAACTAGTAAGTTAGTTAGCTAGTTAATTAGTTAGTTAGTCAGTCAGTCAGCCTGTTAGTTAGTTAGTTAGTTAGTTAGTTAGTTAGTTAGTTAGTTAGTTAGTCAGTCAGCCTGTTAGTTATTTCGTGAGTCAGTCAGTCAGCCTGTTAGTTGGTTTGTTAGTTAGCTAGCTAGCTAGTTAGTTAGCAGTGGCATGCAAACGGGGGTGCGGGGGATGCGACGGCCCCGGGCATCCAGCCGGGAGGGGGGCATCCAGTTAGGAAGAGGGGGCAGCACAGTGCAGTCAGAGGGGAGGGGGAATGAATGAGGTAAAGAACAATTTAGGGGCATCCAATTAAGGGATCGGCCCCGGGTATCAAATAACCTCTGCACGCCACTGTTAGTTAGTTAGCTAGTTAGTCAGTTAATCAAACGTTCATCCTCACTATACATGGATCTATTACTCCATAAGTGCCCAGACCCCTCCTTGTATCCCCCTCAGCGTGTAGCGCCAGACGACTCCATTTATGTGTCGGTTAACTGTTCTTCTTTGACTTCCAGCAAGATGCTCTTGCTTAGCTAGAACTCTTGTTGACTTGATGTTCTCCTAGTCTGATCACAGTCACAGAATCGCATGAGGACAATTTAAAAAATCCTACCCACGAGGGAATTTGATCATATTCCTACCAGCCCGGTCACAAGCGTGCTCACAAAAGACACTTCACATTTGTGAAGAGGCATATCAATGTAACCGGCCACCTCAGCTTCTATAGGATGCCTGGACATTAGGCTGCTTATGTTGGTGCTGTGCCATTCATGGGATTTAGGTATTTAAATGTCACAGACTGCATGCCTAATTTCCTTAGAGATAAAATGTATAGTCAACAGAAGAGAAATAATTCTGGAATTAAAAAATGAACAAAGGAAAAATAAAGTATATATCTATACAAGAAAAAGAATTCAAAATTTATCTTTTTTTTTTTTTTAAAAACTTTTATTGAGTGTTAAGAAACATTTGCATTTGTATTGTTCGTGTTGTTACAGAGCGTTGCATGTGGAAGTGTAGGTGACATATGCGCAAATTTTGACAACATTTATTTCAACCTTTTTACATTTGAAATGGGGGGTAACGAAAAACGAGTACAAACAACAACAAGACGATAGTATACCATTATTTTCCCTCTGCCACCCCCTCACCTGTCAGCTCCAACCCCACCAATACCGTCATCACCACCTGGTAATGAGGACAAGGGCAGTAAACCTTGTTAAAACCGACCGGTGAAGGCAGCAGCAGCATCAAAACCAACAGTATCGAAAAGGTGAGGGGGGGGGGGAAGGGGGGAGGGGTGTCAAGGAGTATCCTAGTTTACAATGCAGGAGGGGTAGTTATTGCATTTGTATTGTTTGTGTTGTTACATGCGTACTGTGTGTTCAGTATTTGTGTGCGTGTTTTTGCAGAGCGTTGCATGTGGGCGTGTAGGTGACATATGTGCAAAAATTACAAATATTTTATACATTTAAACATTTCTCCATTGACATTGTTGTAAGAAAATATTTTAAATCAAAAGCGTGATGGTAGCGGGCTGTTATTATTTCCCCTGCCGCCCCGCTCTCCTGTCAGCTCCAGAACCTCCTACCAAGTACCATCACCCTCGGTGATGATAAACATGGCGGTGCAGAACTGAAGCAAAACGGTGAGGGTGGCAGCAGAGACAACAATCACAGTATCAAAAGGGTGGGAAAGGGGGATGTGATAGTATACGCGTTTACAAAGCCATATATATTAATAGTGATTACAATGATAATAATGCAAAGTAACAACCAAATACATAAATAAATATCATAGTGACAAGGAATAACAGTGCTGAGACTAGTGATAGACTCAATGATAATAAATAATAGTTTTAACATGTGATTTTATGTGCTAAATTGATTACCTTAGGAATGGTGTTTACATGAAATACATCTTATAATAATAATGACAAGGAATAAAAAAAACTACTAAGGGTGATGACAGCAATGCTAATATTTATAAACACAATGGTAGGATTTGTTATGATAATGATCACATTTTCCAAACATGTGATTCCATTGGCTAAATGATTTTCTTAGGAATGGTGTTAAAACATGGCAGGTACATACAATAACAATTGCATCCTGCACTGTTAAATAATATAGTAGGTGTAAGAAGGAGTTGGTTATCTTTTTTCTCCTTGCTTATTGTTTTTTTTTGTTTTACATATGCATGCAATGTTCAATAATAGTAGAAGTAAAAGGAGTTGGTTTTCTTTTTCTCCTTGCTTATTTTTTGGTCATATTTGTAAGGGTTCATTCATTTTTTCCCTTCCTCTTTTTTTTTTTTTTACTTTTTGTAAAAAGTAAAACAAGCATCAGTATTAGCACAAACTTTTTTACAATCTTTACATTTTTGTTTCCCTTGCCATCTCCTCCCCAATTTGTTTCATTCCACCAATGCCTTCACCAACCTTATCCGGGCAATGATGGTAAAGGCAGGATAATTATTTGAACCAAACCGGTGTGGGTATCAGCAAAGGCAAACACAAACCATGAGCAAGGGGAGTGGGGCACATGGGAAAGGGTTTTTTGTTTATTACTAATGATGACAATAATAACTCACTCACTCCAACCTTCTCAGCTTTTTACAAAGGAACTTGTACATGTTTACATCACTCATTCCCATTCAGACTGCCATTTGTTAACTCGCACGAGAGCAAAGGTACAGTTGAGTTAAGAATGAGTCATCCTAGGCATGAAGAATGCACAAGGGGTTTGGGTTTGCGAATCTGCCTGAGTGTACCATACATTCATCAAGCATACGCAACCAGTCACATCAAGGGATTGATATGCACTTGGAGTATACAGCGTGAAAGACGTGTCAAGGTTGAAGATGTAGTGTCCAGAATACTGGCGCACAGAAGTTAGGTTTTCCACTTTCACATTTTATTCATAAAATACTCATACATTCTTCTCATTCGTTTACCAGGCACAACTACAACATTAAAGTATGTTTTAAAGTGGTACCTGCTGTCCAGAGAACAATATATTATTGAATCTTTAAGGGCATTGTTGGGTCATCACATCACACTAGCGACCGCTCCCGGTGAGATCCCCGCTCAAACTAATTAGATTTTAAAATATGGCCCAGGAATAGCGTGGGCTCATTACTTATGAACCAATCAAAAGACAAGTGCATACCGCCGCCTCCCCCAACTCGTTCTAGAACATACGATCTAATAATAGCCCTTCTATTTGGGATGGTCCCCGTTAAGACTTAAAGTATCTTTATGAAATGTGTCGGACTGGGAATGAGGAATTCTGTTCCATCATGCTACATGGCCCCTCTCTTAAATCTTTCATAGGAATGACAGATGATTTTTCAGAAATCCACAGTTCGCAGATCCCTCAAGTGGGTTTTGTCAATTACTCCCTGTCTCCCTTTACCCTACTAGAGTAGTACATTTGGAACTCAGTGATTTTTCTCCTTAAAAAAAATCTGCCCCAACATTGTATCTGTTGATTAATTTGGTGGCAAACGCAAAGACCATGAAGTTAGCCCTGCATTATGTTCCTTTAAGTCACTGGGAGCATCAAGAGTCCTGACTCCACTCATCTGTGAACTGCTCTTCTATGTACCTCTGACAGTGTTCCACTGCTGACATCCTTGCTATATTTCCTGTTTGTGATAAATGATCTCTCTGAGTCACACCATTTCGTAATGTATGAATGGACCATAGAGATTCATTATGTGAAGTAATGGCTTTGCAATTAAGCCAACTTCTAGATGACGTTTAGAGAGAATGGTTGCATTCCATGGATCTCTCAACTGTTCACCTTATCAGTACTTCATTCTTCCCTCGCCACTGGAGAATGATATCCTGTGAGAGTATATTTACTGAACACTTTCTCCAACAGTAATCTTGGCATTTGGAACTGGGTTAAAATTTTTGATCATCACCGGAGCAACGACAATCACTTCCGGGTGAACTGTATAGCAGCCGCTGCAGAACTTGAGACTAAAATCTACTACTAGTGCAGATGTGGTTAGCGTTGGACACAGGGTCTACCTTTCCTATAAGTCTCTTGTGTTTGCAGATGGTAGCAATTTCCCATTATATTTCCGTAGTCTTACCATAGATTTAGAAGTGCTTGTCGGTTGAGATTCTCTCATTCCGTTATGCCTCTATTTTGATGTGTTGTGAGAAGTGACAGCATTTTCTCTCCTTAGTTGCTCTATTTTCTAACGTAGCAACTGAATTAGTAGATGCAGACAGACTTTGACATCCACTACTACTAATCTATAATTCCAGGTGGAACTTCCAACTAGTTGTCTTCAGCCATGTTTTAGCCAAGAGCTTTTGAGTAACTGGGAAGTATCCGTTCTTTATCTCCCACATGAGCAAAACGTTTACCATGGCGAATTAGGCGAATCCTCTCAGCACAGAGAAGTTCGTCATTATCACAGCCACCTATGAGGGGTGTGATTATGTGGGTTACTTCTTATATCCCAATATTGACTGGAATTTTGGAAGCAATTTTACTGACTTTGAGGATACGACTGGCCAGGTCCTGTGAATACACCTCGCATCTCAGTAATAATATAAGATTCCACATGCTAAATGCATGGTTCTTATTATATAAAGAGTCGAATGCTGGAGTGCAGGGATCTTTATCTTGAAAGGAGTCAGCTGTTTGAAACTGATCTTTCGTTATTAGTCCACTGAATCGCAGACCATGTGTATAGAGTGTCAGCTGCTGGAGTTGAAGTAAGCTCTACCATATAAGAGTTAACTGTTTGGAGACAGTAATCCTTATTTACATTCCTACCTTCTTCCGGCAGAAAAGTCTTCCCATTGAGAATGAAAAAGGGGAATGACATCAGTTGTACTCAACTTTGTCCTCCCTTTAATTCCCACCATTTTTAAGGCAGAAACGCTTTCTCAGCTGAGGATGAATTGACGTCCGACGTCGGAGACGGATCCTGTTTTATCTCTTCATGAAATTTTTCAGGTTGTCCATGTTATGCTCCTAGTCGTATGATATGCCAATGACATCAGGTTGGTTATCCATCGTTTCATAGACACATACTTTGCGTACGCTCTCCACTTCCATATGAATGGCTAGGGGTCCAGTTATTTTGATGGCCTTCCTGTAGATTCAATGAGTTCACTCCTGGTGACGTGATCCTAGTACACCAGAGAGATTACACCATCGAACAATAGACTAATGTCTTATAGACACCAGACTGTGGTCGGTTTTATATGACCGCCCATGACATCAGGTAGAATCTTCCCTTCATCTCGTCCATTACGTATCAAGTACGCTTAATAATACCACTACTTCAGAAATGGCAAGTGACGGAGTTGATAAGGATGTTTTCTCCTGGAGATTCAATTGTGCTCACGCGCAGTAGCTTGATCAGGGCCACTGACAGGGTTACACAACTGAAGAATAAACCCAGATGTCGAATTGACACTTATCTTATGTGATGTGGTGACATTAAAAAATGTTGTATTTACAACAATAATTCCCCTCTCTCACCCATGCCAGCAATTAATTTTGGGGATGGAGTAGGCCCCATATTATTTACTGGATCAAGTGTCTTAATTTCAGGGACAAAAATAAATTTTTCCCTGTACTTGCTGTCTCAGTTATATTTAAAATAATTTGTGTTCTCTGGTGTTTCAGGTACCTTAATTTTTGGATACATATCTTGAACAACCAGCATGCACAAAATTATACAACAATATTGACAAGCTAATAAATCATATCATTCTGAGAAAAACAAATATCATGGATACAAGCAATTATGTTGACCCATAAGATATTTATACACCATCTTCGGTTTGCTACATTGAATCCTAACTGATATATTAAAACAGTGATACATGCAATATTATCACTATTAATGAAATCAAACCTTCTAGAGATTTATTGTGGGTTTACATGTCTGGACAGTTGCCCTCATATAAGAGACAGGGTCCATTAAACAACACCATAAAAACTCCAAGAATTGGGTCTGATTTGCGAGAGGTCACCCCGGATTTTAATACCAACATAGAGATCCCAAAAGTGAGTCTTATGCAGGGTATGCCCAAGGTTTGTATCCTGACATCAGGGCACCAGGTATGTGAGCCCCTAGCAGGTTATTACCAGGGTTTAATCCGAGACGAGTGTTCTTTTTCCCAGGGTTTATATCCCGAAAAGAGGAACCCAGTTATGTGACCAGGTTTTCCCAGGGTTTATATCCCGGACGAGGCCCCAGTTATGTGACAAATTATTAGATGATTGACAGAGGACCTAGTTTGTAGTGTTCTCTGGAGATATATCTTGAATAATAAATAACAAGATAAAGGTTATGATTTAGCACGTTTTGTCTAGAGGTCACTCAAATGAGCTAATCATTCCCGCAATAGCCTTTTTTGGAGAACATTTTTCTTTGGCTCAAACCCCCACTGTGAGACCACTATGTATCTACACAGAAATGTATATAAGGAGTAACTAGTTCACCCAAGGCCAGAGAAGATCTGAACTATTAGCGCCTGCACAACTGAGGATCCCTCTCACTCAACATAATGTTGCCAGTGTGCTATTCGTCCGTCACATAGATCTTTCCCTATATTTTTTGTCATTTTGTGACCTATATCAGTTCAATTAGTCTTTAGGACTTTAGGACTCATTTATTTGTAGACAAACAAACTTCAACAATAACGGTACATTACATCGGTTGGACAAGACATCTACATGACAGTTTCCTGCCAAAAGTGGGACATACATTCACAAGGAATTGTTTACACCACAATTGTACAAGATAGACATCATGTGATACTTGAAAACATCTATACAGGACTTTTCACAATATGTATAACCCACCCACAGCACTTAAGACAGTCACAGATACAATACTTGACAGCAACTGTACAAGAAATTCACTGGGGACATGTACTTAAAACACTGGTTCATTGAATACACAATTTATTGAGCTGATGGTGAGTAGAGTGGTGACCATTGCCTCATCTCCGGTCATGTCAACACTTCAATTATTGCATAGAAAATGCATAAAATATGTCACACATGCATGTAGACAAACATGATACACCACCTCCCCATTACTCCACCAATTAATAACTCTCCTCCACCTCTCCTCTCTAATATCTAACTACCCCACTCAGTTACAGTATCTGTCTTCCATTCCTGTCTCTTGGGAAGTTGATAAAATCCTATCATGGGAAACTCAAGGAAGGAACTACTTTTCTGGATCAGTTGACACCCTGTTATCATCAGCAAGTGATGTTGGGAAAGCTCCAGGTTGCAGACTTCCTGTAATAAGTTCCATGGCAGATTCATTCCTCTTGAGAACTGAATTTGGGACGATGATACGGTAATGTCTCTCACTGTTGACCAGACTGTCTGTGAAAATTGTCACTTGGGACTTCACATATCCAGTCCACCTCACTTATCTTCAAGTCTTCATTCTTAAACACTGGGTGAGCACCAGGCTGGAGATTAACTAAGATAAGTCATAGCTAAACAATCCATTGCACCAGTCATTTCACAAGTTGTCTTGAATGGGGTTAACAACTAGACTTGTTGTTTTCATTCTCAGATGATTCTGATAATTATGATCACTGAAGTCTTCAGAAATCTTTTTCTCCCTTATTTATATCCAGCTGTTTGAGAGCTGAGCTGAAAGTCTCTAGGAAATTCCCATATTGTGGGTTCTAGAAGATTTCACTTATAGAGAGTTGGTTCTGGATTCTGGGACTACTGGTTAGTTTTCCCAGATTATATATGGATGGCCTCTCCACCATACTGTTCTCTGTTGAGATATTAAATTGGCACAACATCTCTTTACATATGTTAAAAGATAATGTTATTATACATCAACAGACACAGATTGGGGATGGGGAGGAAAAGGATGGGTGTGGTCCAAACACACCTCTCCGAGTTTGATGATGCCGTGTATTTCACTCTGATGTACTGTGGGTGATATGTGTTCAATTCACCCTTATCTGTGGTAATCACAAGACCATATGCTGAGACAGGGTAGCTTAACACAATTACAAGCATTCATGTGGTCTAAGTTCCACCATGTTTGAACCACAGTAGACCTGGGCACAAGGAGGACCAGACACAGTACAGCAATCATTGTGACATAGCAACATGGGACAGGCATTGTGAAGGGGAATGGAAAATAGGCATTTACAACTGCAATATGCAATATGTATTAACTAATGGCATTTACCCAATTAGCAGACGAGACATCCATTCCTATGGTTGTGATGTTGGTGCATGAATGTCCTATTCCATATTCACTTACACAGCAAGGCCAGACCTCACCCCTTTTCTCAGACAGACCTGGCTCACAGGTACATCATCTTCATCATCATCATGTGCTGTTTCCCCACTGAGTAATGTTCATGTCTACTACAGTCGGTAACAGAAACTCAATTGCATAGCAATGGTTCATATATGCACCAAGCACATATGGGAAAAACATGTTTAGTCCTTGTAAATTTGCATGAGCCATACATTATATTCAGCCAACTAAGACACAGGTTCACACACCTATGGTTCTCTTAGGAACTAGTTTATATAAACCATCCAACAGTAGAGGTAACAGTGTAATACTTCAGAGAGAAATTATACTAATTCTCTTGAGCTTATAGCTACCAGACATCACATGGACTTAGCAATTCTGGCGTGCCACACACAACCTGTTTACATATGGATATTGAAGCATCTGTCTTTCTACTAATGTGAGAGGCTACTTATCAAAGCACCAACTCACTCACTCCAACCTTCTCAGCTTTTTACAAAGGAACTTGTACATGTTTACATCACTCATTCCCATTCAGACTGCCATTTGTTAACTCGCACGAGAGCAAAGGTACAGTTGAGTTAAGAATGAGTCATCCTAGGCATGAAGAATGCACAAGGGGTTTGGGTTTGCGAATCTGCCTGAGTGTGCCATACATTCATCAAGCATACGCAACTAGTCACATCAAGGGATTGATATGCACTTGGAGTATACAGCGTGAAAGACGTGTCAAGGTTGAAGATGCAGTGTCCAGAATACTGGCGCACAGAAGTTAGGTTTTCCACTTTCACATTTTATTCATAAAATACTCATACATTCTTCTCATTCGTTTACCAGGCACAACTACAACATTAAAGTATGTTTTAAATTGGTACCTGCTGTCCAGAGAACAATATATTATTGAATCTTTAAGGGCATTGTTGGGTCATCACATCACACTAGCGACCGCTCCCGGTGAGATCCCCGCTCAAACTAATTAGATTTTAAAATATGGCCCAGGAATAGCGTGGGCTCATTACTTATGAACCAATCAAAAGACAAGTGCATACCGCCGCCTCCCCCAACTCGTTCTAGAACATACGATCTAATAATAGCCCTTCTATTTGGGATGGTCCCCGTTAAGACTTAAAGTATCTTTATGAAATGTGTCGGACTGGGAATGAGTAATTCTGTTCCATCATGCTACACATGTCTAAGTTCACACTGTCTCACGGTGAAACCGCGAATAGCTCATTAAATCAGTCGAGGTTCCTTAGATGATACGATCTTATTTGGATACCTGTGACAATTCTAGAGCTAATACATGCTTACCAAGCTCCGACCCTCTCGGAAAGAGCGCTTTTATTAGTTCAAAGCCAATCGTCGTTGCCCTTCGCGGGGCGCGGCGTTCCCACTGGTGACTCTGGATAACTTTGTGCTGATCGCATCGCCTTACGTGCCGGCGACGCATCTTTAAAATGTCTGCCCTATCAAATGTCGATGGCTCCCCCGATGTGTCTCCACCTTGACGTGGTGGGGGAGCTTGCGTGTCCCATCGACCCCATGTGCTCGCCGATGGATGAAAACTACATATCGGACAGCTTATGGGATAGGGGCCAGACTAAGAGTGACACAACCTGCTGCTCTGCAGGTAGACTGAGGATAGCAGTCAAAAGATTAAATCAGGCGCACAAAGGAAGAATTTCTTTGTCCGGACAATACTCTAAGACTTTCTGTCGAGGGTTTAGGCTGAACGCCTCTAAGTCACAAACCCTCGGATGTGAGAGCCGGGCCGATACCCACCTACCGAAAAATAGAGGTGAGATACTGAGCACGCTACATGCCCAGTTCTGATACTTATTCGAAGGCTCTCAGCTGGGGGATATTAGAGATTCCCGGATGAGAGGGCCTGGCCGTTTTCTCGTTCACTGCTGCACGGAGGTAAGGTGCTGAGCCTGCAGCACATTTAGCCTGCCTCGTGAGCGAGTACAAAAAGGTAGAAGAAGAGCCCCAGTCAAAATGGTTACGAAAACTGTCTGTATCTACCTCGTAGTCTAGACAAAGGTGGAAAAACGTCTCAATAACACGAAATGGAACGCACGGCTAGCGAATCCATTGCGTGGTCCGAAGTCCAAAGTGAAAGCTTACCCAGTGGATATCACCCGCAGACTGACCGTTCCTGGTGTGTGCTTGAGCGATCAGTGGCATGAAAAATGCCCAACACATGGAAGTGAGGAATTAAAGCAGCCATGAGCAGGACGTTGCAACTCCTTGGGTGAGCCTAGTCTCAGGGCAACATGGGCCGGCTCTGCAATTATGGAAGCCTCCTTGGATAGCAGGGGAATACCCATGGTTTGCATCCAACTAGATAGAAAATGCAGACAAGAAAATCCGGCTGCTGTTGAGGCTGAAGTACAAGCGTTGATTTTCGAGAATTCGCTAGACGGTGACGCGGTCATCTACACAGATGGGTCGGTCGTCCGACATGTGAGAAGCTCATGGGCCTTTACAGCTCGGGCCGGAGGGAGAATTGTGAAGGAGGACTCGGGTGCTTTCACTGAAACCACAAGTAGCCTGACCATGGAAGTCATGGCAGTAAGTAAAGCAATAACATGGCTCGAGACACAGACATTCACTAGGGCTTGTTTCCTTAGCGACTCAATGAACATGATCAAGAGGATAGAGGAGGGGTCGATCCGAAGAGAGTGGTTGCTGCCTCTGAAGCGGTCTAGGCTGGCAAAGATTAGTTTCATCTTCGTGCCAGGTCATGCGGGAGTACAAGGAAATGAGCGGGCTGACAAGCTCGCAGGTGAGGCTACTGTGGAGGGCGGACGCGCCATGGACCAGGCTGACATTCTGAATGCTCTAGCCCATGCTTTCCCTTGAGTGTTTACCGTGTTGTCGTTGACCGTTCTACTTTGACCAGCTGGGATGTGGGCGATACCACAGCACAAACAGTCTAACGTCTCTCGACACCCCGGGAAGGCTAACCCGTAAAAATGCCTGCCGAAGCCGGATGTGCTGGCCTACGGTTGCAAATAAATAAATGCTGTGATGTCGGTTCCTAAATCAATCAATCAATCAATCAATCAATCAATCAGGCACAACGCAAAAAACGTCCGAGTGAAATTTCTTTCGTGCTAAGAACAGCTCTGACTACCTAGTTTCCGAATACCGCTCTTGTTCGGAACAGCTCTGACTAGGTAGATTTCCGAATGTCCGTCGTGCCTGGAACAGCACTGAAGGGCACAAAGACAAGCACATGTCCGAGAAACTCGCTGAGTGGATACTGACTGCATACCAGTCTGGTTTTTGTGGGAACGTCCTGGGCCGAACGAAATGCCCAACATATTGAAGTGAGGAATTAAAGCAGCCATGAGCAGGACGTGACCATTCACTCGGTGAGCCCAGCACCAGGGCGCTATGTGCCGGCCCTGCAATTATGGAAGCCACCCTGGATGGCGGAAAATGCCATGGACTGTCCCTGCCTTCCTTTGAGGGATGACCGTTGTCTTTGACCGTTCCAACTTTGCCAGCTGGGTTGTCGACGGTACAGCAAAAGTGAGTCTCCCAGGAATGCTACCTGGTCAAAAAAAAGCACGCTAAAGCCGGATGTGTTGGTCTACGGGTATCGGCCTAAGGGCGCATAACAGACACACCGCAATCACATCTGAAAAAACACTCCGGATGAACGCAAAGAAGAAGATATTTGAATGTGCAACATGAAATATATTGTGGATGTGTGTCTGTGTCTTTGGCAGTAACATATGTATCTGTTTGGGTGTGGATGCAGGTGTGTGTGTGTGTGCGTGCGTGTGTGTGTATGTGTGCGTGCGTGTGTGTGTGTGTGTGGTGCATGTATTTGCACGCGCATGTGTATGAGTGTGTGTGTGTTTGTGTGGGTGTGCGCGCGTGTAGCAGACTTTAAACCAGGGCGATATCTCAAGTATTAAAATGTTATATGGTAATGATATGGTTGAAAAGGAAAAAATATGCATCACCATGTATAAACAAATTAAATTAGCCCTTTAAGTATCCAATAAGCTAAAGTGGCCGGTAGTGGTCAGTGGTAGTGGTCCTTCCGAAGACACTATCACAGCTTTGAAAAATTTATCTCCCTGGGGACTGGCCATGGACTCTAATTGCCAGTTTAAATCCCTGATTCTTGTCCCCCAAACAAAAGGGGTCATGGACATTTACAGAGCACTAGAGCGTCATCCTGTAATTTGACATCAGGCCAACAATACCAACAATGTGAACCATCACCTCGGTAGCTAAGTGACCCAGAAATTACACACAAGCCACATTTTAATGGGAATGATAATTTAGAGTTTATTGCCCAAGCTCACGGCATTCAATGTACTGCATTCTCCAAAAAGTATGAGACAGATCAAGATAAAATGTGTTTGTTTGTGTGTGTGAGAGAGAGAGAGAGAGAGAGAGAGAGAGAGAGAGAGAGAGAGAGAGAGAGAGAGAGAGAGAGAGAGAGAGAGAGAGAGAGAGAGAGAGAGAGAGAGAGAGAGAGAGAGAGAGAGAGAGACAGGGGTTTCATATATTCCGCTTGTGGAAGTGGAAATGTAGCATATGCAAGGCATGTGTGTTTACATGAACTATGCCATAAATGTTATATTATCATAACTGTATATATGTATGTATTTGTTTTATTCACACATGTGACACCTAACACTAACAAACGACAACGTTAGGTAGGTAGGTGTGTATTTAGGTAAGTAGGTAGGTAGGCAGGTAGGTAGACAGGCAGGCAGGTAGGTAGGTAGACAGGTAGCATGTAGATAGAGAGACAGTGGGAGTCAAGGACCCAGTACGTGAAATTATATCACATTCATATCGTCTTTAAACACAAATGACTTCCAGCAACATATTTTGGCAATGGATATTTTTGTTCATTACCGTGTTATATAAATGATTTTTCACCTTTTTGTTCATCATTATATTACCAGTGATTACTATACATTACTTAAATGATTGTTCACCTTTTTTGCTATGGATATAACCATTCGTTCGACCAGTGGAAGTCAATAAGTAAGTTACAATTGACTGTAGAAAAATAACTAAATATGATAACAATTTGAAACCAGTTTACTTTTGTACATACATCGTCCCTTTATTTCTCAACATAATTGCCACCACCATTGATGACTCTAATAAAACAATGAAGCATATGACATTGGGGTAGGTAGGTAGGTAGGTAGGTATGCAGGTAGGTAGGTAGAAAGGTAGGTAGGTAGGAAGGTAGGAAGGTAGGTAGGTAGGTAGGTAGGTAGGTAGGTAGGTAGGTAGGTAGGTAGGTAGACTAATCATTTACGACTACAACGACTACAAGGGACAGCAATGGACGATACCCAAGCAAAAGAATAGAATAGAATCATAGTGACATAAAATTGAAAAATAAAGTAGCATTATAAGCAGCTTAAATATTTTACTACAAGACCATATGGTGCAAATGAATCCGTTATAAGAAATTATCGAGTGCAAAATATCAACAAAAATTGTAGTACAGGTTAAGGAATATTTTTATTTTATAAACCTAAATGTGATTTATTTATATTTATTAATAAGCCATAACCTTGTAATACTTTCTGCATAGTCTTTCCCACAGGTTGATTTTATAAGCAATTTTACATTCTGTAGTTTGCCACTGCTTTCTGAACGAGAAGTCAACATTTCAGACCAACTTAAATGCTAGTGTAGGGATTGAATGCCATGCCTCGCCATCAGCGCACTAGAAGTGTAAGAGCGATCACTTTTATCCTGTCGACCATGTAGAATTCTGTGTCAAACCTGGGGCAACCTGTATTTGTAAATAATTATTTTATCATTCAAGCATGACATTATGTATTGAAGCTCTTCTGCCAACATCATCGTATGCCATGCTGTTAGGTGGTAATGTTTTAAAACATGTGCCATGCTGACAGACAATGATTGTTCGCAAACTCACATGATCACCAGCGGCTTCGATTACATCAAGTTTGACGGCTGTCACTAAGTTTTCAAGTTATCATGTACAAAATATTAATTATTAATTTATAATATTCACTGCTACTGAATTTATTATTACTTGATTTCTTTCTTACACAAATAAAAAGTTTATTACTAACTGATCAGTACCATATGTATGTATACACATAAGTAATAAATGTGTTAATATATTCAATTACTTTAGCTGTTATGCTACTAATTCTTGTCTTGTATACAGAATGGCTAAATTTATTAAAAATTCATCAATAACATTGTTAAGTTTATGAGCTATTGCAAATTTATAACAAATGCGGAATTAACTTGCTCCTAATTTAATTTTATATGTTATGTAAATTTACTCCTGTTTGTTAAAAGCCATAATTAAGATGATAATATTTTTCTGAACTAATATTTAAAAAAAAATACCCACACACAAAACTACACGCCAACCAAATATCACATCCACCCACTGAGAAATTGAAAACATCACAAACTGTGAACATCTTGGCTCCACAATCAACAACCATGTGGACTGTTTACAAGGAGTCAGACATAAACTGGCCATAGCCCTACAAGGATAAACGATAATAAGAGCCTATGGCACAACACCAGCAAACACATGCAAGTAAACTGTGTGAGAACAAGCACAGAGCTTGACATCTGACAATCGTTACATGGCTTGTCAAGGATTTCTTTTCTCAAAGTGATTTTGATGTTTTCAAAATTGTGTTGGGCATATACCACAATTTACATATAGACATGCACGAACACACAATTTTAAATATTTGCAGACAGTAGTAGACAGTAGTTGCTGTAGTAGCCATAGTGGTAACTGTAGTAGTAGCAGTTGTAAAGGTAAAAAGTGAAGTACACTGATTTTCCATTTCTTTAGGCACTGAGTATATGGTGAAAGAAAACATCACATTTTTGTAAAACAATTGGCACTCAATGGGTGATGTGGTCAATAGCGCACACTTCGCCTTTACTTTCCAGAACATTTCATGGTGCGTAGTTTCTGCTGAGTCAACCCGGGAGCAATAGTGGGGACTCAATTACATGATCTACGGGCTAATCATTCGCTATCGACGGCCTGTGCACTTGGTAAGCGACATTTAAGGGGAAACAAATACCTCTATTTCAAGGGAACATAATATACATTTTATTCTTTGCAAGGGACATAACTCGCCAACGTTTTTATAAAGAAGCGATTAGTTATATTAATTATTAAATTTTTAATATAATGACACCACGTATTCACAGTTAACACAAAAATTTGACATACTAGAGAGTGAAAGACCTTTAATGCTAAAGTGAATAAAATGTACTAGCTAATACAATGTATACAATGTGTTAACACTGCAAGCTCTATGCACAATGTTAACGAACATCTCCGAACGGACGCCCTTTCATTTTTGCTCGGGTTTCTCTTCACAACGTATATACGGCGATAAATTTTGAATAATTATTCAGGCTTTTTTTTGGCCAGGTAGCATTCCTGGGAGACTCACTTTTTCGGTACCGTCGACAACCCAGCTGGCAAAGTTGGAACGGTCGAAGACAACGGTCATCCCTCAAAGGAAGGCAGGGACAGTCCATGGCATTTTCCGCCATCCAGGGTGGCTTCCATAATTGCAGGGCCGGCACATAGCGCCCTGGTGCTGGGCTCACCAGGTGAATGGTCACGTCCTGCTCATCTTCTTCTTCTTCTTCTTCTTCAGCGTTCCGAGCCATTGAGGTTCTTTGCTGCAAATACAATCCGTCTCCATTCGTCTCTCTGGTGGACCTTCTCTTGCCAGTCGTTGATTCCAAGTGCTTGTAGGTCTGTACATGTATTATCTCTCCACCGCCTTCTTGGTCTACCTCGGGGTCTACGGTCATTTATTTCCTGAGTGTAAGCGAGTTTTGTTTCCCTATTATCTTCCATTCTTTCTATATGCCCCAGCCATTGTAGTCTATTAGCCTTCATGATACCAGTGATTAGCGGGGACTTAAACAGATCATAAATGTCTTTGTTACTTCTTCTTTTCCACTCTCCACTTTGTGTATCCCTAATGGGTCCAAAGATGCGTCTTAAAATTTTGTTCTCAAAGGTTTGTAACAAGGCTTCGTCTCCTTTCGTTGTACTCCAGGTTTCAGAGCCATACAGCACAACTGGTCTGATCAGTGTTTTGTATATTGTGATTTTGGTGTTACGAGATAGCGCCTGTGATTTTAGTAGATGTTGTAGTGCATAGTATATCTTATTTCCAGAGTTGATTCTAGTTTGTATTTCTTCCCTTATGATGTTGGAGCAGTTGAAGATCGTACCCAGGTATTTGTATGTTTCCGTTCTTTTAATGGTCATATTATCTATTTGTATGTGGCCAGAGTTTCTAGCCATTCCGTCTCTTGAAATTACCATATATTCTGTCTTATCTTGGTTGATAACCAGCCCCATCTGTTGGGCATTTTCCTTTAAGTGAGTCAATATTTCCAATGTCTTTTGTTCACTTTGCCCTATAATATCTATATCATCTGCATAACCAAGCAGCTTGGATATTCCTCCAATATCACATTCCTCCTTTACCTTCCTTACAACTTTCTCTAGAGCCAGATTGAAGAGTAGCGGCGATAGTGCATCACCCTGTTTCAAGCCAGATGTTATTTGGAAGGGGTCTGATTTCCTGCCTTTATATGTTACTATATTATAAGTATCTTCCATGCATAGTCTGGTCATGTGGATTAACTTCCTTGGTATTCCAGATTCCTGCATAGCATTCCATAGACTATTCCTATGGACACTATCATAAGCCTTTTTAAAATCCACAAAAATGTTATGGAGATCTCTTTTATATTCCCAATGTTTCTCGGCTATTTGTCGTAAGATAAATATCTGATCTATTGTTGATCTGTTTTGTCTAAAACCCGCCTGGTAGTCACCTAATATGTCTTCTGAATATGGTTTTAGTCTATTTAGTAATACTGCGGATAGTATCTTATAGCTTGTGGACAGTAGTGATATTCCTCTATAATTTCCACATTGGAACTTGTCTCCTTTCTTAAAGATAGGTATCAATAATGACTCTTTCCAGTCATGGGGTAATTCTTCTGTCCTCCAGATTTTTATTATTAGTTCGTATAGCTTTAGATGTAATGCATGGCCACCTGCCTTTATAAATTCAGCAGCAATTCCATCAGTCCCAGTTGCCTTATTGTTTTTAAGTCGTGTGATTACATATAGGATTTCTTCAAATGTAGGTTCTTCAATTTGTGGTTCGCATGTTAGAACCTCTTCCTGTGAGAAAATGTTACTTGGAGCTTCACAATTTAGTAATTCAATAAAATATTCTTTCCATGTGTTGCACATTTCCTCATTGGTATTTATCATATTCCCATTTTTGTCTTTTAAACCATATGTGTTTTGTTGGTGCCCTCGTTTCATTGACTTCAGTTCTTTAAAAAATTTTCTGGATTCATTTTTCTGGTGATTAGTTTCCATATCTTTGATTATATTACTCATATATTCTCGCTTCTGCTGTCTGACTATTTTTGTAGCCTCTTTACATTCATTTCTATAATGCTCTTCCTTTTGGATGTTATTGATGTCATTTAACCATACATGTCTGGCATTCTTCTTCCTAATGACTGCTTCTTCACATTTTTGATTGAACCATCTGTTCTTTCTATGCGTGGTTAACACACGGAGACATTCTTCTGCGGTAGACTGAATTGTATTCTTGATGTTCAACCAAGTTTGATCAATGCTTTCCTCCAAAGGGTTTTGCAGAGTTTCAAGTTTACATTTTATTTCATCTGTAAATTTCTCTTTGACTGTAATGTCTTGCAGTTTTTCTCTGTTATATGTTGGGTGTAATCTTTGTAATTTAGTATAGAAAGCTCTCTTAAGTTTTATTTTAAATTTTGCTCCAACGAGGAAGTGGTCACTGTGGCACTCAGCTCCTCTATAACTTCTGACTTGCTGTATGTTTGATGCATTTCTGTTGTTAATTAAAATGTGATCTATTTGATTATAGGTTCTCTTGTCACATGATTTCCAAGTTTGTTTGTGTATATCCTTTCTTTGTAGTCTGGTACTGCTAATCTGCAGTCCTTTGGCTTCTGCCAGGTTGATGACTCTCCATCCATTATCATTTGAAGTTGTATGTAGGCTTTCCATACCGGCCACTTTTTTATTAGTTTGCTCTCTACCTATTTTTGCATTGAAGTCTCCCAGCACAATCAGGATGTCCTGTTTGGGGGTTTCTTCTATGACATCTTCCAGATCATTATAAAAGTCTTCTTTAATATCATCTTCTTTCTCTTCAGTAGGTGCATGTACATTAATCATCGTTATATTTTTCCATTTACCTTTTATTCGTAATTTACTAATCCTGTCATTAAAAGCTTTAAAGTTTAAAACGTTCCCCCATAACTCTTTTTTGATGACAAATCCTGTTCCTAATTCATGTTTATTTTGGGTGTTTCCTCCATATATTATAATCATTCCATTTTGCTCTAAAGTACCCTCTCCTGGCCACCTTATTTCTTGAATTGCTGTTATATCCATTTGATATTCAATCAGCTCCCGGGTTAGTTCTTCGGCCGCTCCAGCTCGATATAGTGTCCGTACATTCCATGTTCCAAATCTCAAAAGTCCTTTAACGTTCCAAGGTCGTTGTCCAGATAAGTCAGTCCGATATCGAGGCTCATGTATTTGTTTCGTAACAAAGAAAGGTTTTTACAAAGGTGGGGATGTTAACCCCACGCTTCAACCCCCAACCTGGAGGACCAGGGTGTTTCTCTTTGTCTGTTCTCTACCCTTTGACCTGTCCGGCTTGGGAGGCCCTGCTGGTAGCTACGCTACCGCCGGCATAGCTCTCAGGGTCATTGAGAAACTCAAGCTCCCCCACCACGACAACGTGGAAACACCATCGGGGGAGACGTCCTGCTCATGGCTGCTTTAATTCCTCACTTCAATATGATGGGCATTTCGTTCGGCCAAGGACGTTCCCACAAAAACCAGACTGGTCTGCAGTCAGTATCCACTCAGCGAGTTTCTCGGACATGTGCTTGTCTTTGTGCCCTTCAGTGCTGTTCCAGGCACGACGGACATTCAGAAATCTACCTAGTCAGATTTGTTCCGAACAAGAGCGGTATTCGGAAACTAGGTAGTCAGAGCTGTTCCTAGTACGAAAGAAATTTCACTCGGACGTTTTTTGCGTTGTGCCTGATTGATTGATTGATTGATTGATTGATTTAGGAACCGACATCACAGCATTTATTTATTTGCAACCGTAGGCCAGCACATCCGGCTTCGGCAGGCATTTTTAGGGGTTAGCCTTCCAGGGGTGTCGAGAGACGTTAGACTGTTTGTGCTGTGGTATGTCCCACATCCCAGCTGGTCAAAGTAGAACGGTCAACGACAACACGGTAAACACTCAAGGGAAAGCATGGGCAGACCATGGGTATTCCCCTGCTATCCAAGGAGGCTTCCATAATTGCAGAGCCGGCCCATGTTGCCCTGAGACTAGGCTCACCCAAGGAGTTGCAACGTCCTGCTCATGGTTGCTTTAATTCCTCACTTCCATGTGTTGGGCATTTTTCATGCCACTGATCGCTCAAGCACACACCAGGAACGGTCAGTCTGAGGGTGATATCCACTGGGTAAGCTTTCACTTTGGACTTCGGACCACGCAATGGATTCGCTAGCCGTGCGTTCCATTTCGTGTTATTGAGACGTTTTTCCACCTTTGTCTAGACTACGAGGTAGATACAGACAGTTTTCGTAACCATTTTGACTGGGGCTCTTCTTCTACCTTTTTGTACTCGCTCACGAAGGCAGGCTAAATGTGCTGCAGGCTCAGCACCTTACCTCCGTGCAGCAGTGAACGAGAAAACGGCCAGGCCCTCTCATCCGGGAATCTCTAATATCCCCCAGCTGAGAGCCTTCGAATAAGTATCAGAACTGGGCATGTAGCATGCTAAGTATCTCACCTCTATTTTTCGGTAGGTGGGTATCGGCCCGGCTCTCACATCCGAGGGTTTGTGGCTTAGAGACGTTCAGCCTAAACCCTCGACAGAAAGTCTTAGAGTATTGTCCGGACAAAGAAATTCTTCCTTTGTGCGCCTGATTTAATCTTTTGACTGCTATCCTCAGTCTACCTGCAGAGCAGCAGGTTGTGTCACTCTTAGTCTGGCCCTATCCCATAAGCTGTCCGATATGTAGTTTTAATCCATCGGCGAGCACATGGGGTCGATGGGACACGCAAGCTCCCCCACCACGTCAAGGTGGAGACACATCGGGGGAGCCATCGACATTTGATAGGGCAGACATTTTAAAGATGCGTCGCCGGCACGTAAGGCAATGCGATCAGCACAAAGTTATCCAGAGTCACCAGTGGGAACGCCTCGCCCCGCGAAGGGCAACGACGATTGGCTTTGAACTAATAAAAGCGCTCTTTCCGAGAGGGTCGGAGCTTGGTAAGCATGTATTAGCTCTAGAATTGTCACAGGTATCCAAATAAGATCGTGTCATCTAAGGAACCTCGACTGATTTAATGAGCTATTCGTGGTTTCACCGTGAGACAGTGTGAACTTAGACATGTGTAGCATGATGGAACAGAATTACTCATTCCCAGTCCGACACATTTCATAAAGATACTTTAAGTCTTAACGGGGACCATCCCAAATAGAAGGGCTATTATTAGATCGTATGTTCTAGAACGAGTTGGGGGAGGCGGCGGTATGCACTTGTCTTTTGATTGGTTCATAAGTAATGAGCCCACGCTATTCCTGGGCCATATTGTAAAATCTAATTAGTTTGAGCGGGGATCTCACCGGGAGCGGTCGCTAGTGTGATGTGATGACCCAACAATGCCCTTAAAGATTCAATAATATATTGTTCTCTGGACAGCAGGTACCACTTTAAAACATACTTTAATGTTGTAGTTGTGCCTGGTAAACAAATGAGAAGAATGTATGAGTATTTTATGAATAAAATGTGAAAGTGGAAAACCTAACTTCTGTGCGCCAGTATTCTGGACACTGCATCTTCAACCTTGACACGTCTTTCACGCTGTATACTCCAAGTGCATATCAATCCCTTGATGTGACTGGTTGCGTATGCTTGATGAATGTATGGCACACTCAGGCAGATTCGCAAACCCAAACCCCTTGTGCATTCTTCATGCCTAGGATGACTCATTCTTAACTCAACTGTACCTTTGCTCTCGTGCGAGTTAACAAATGGCAGTCTGAATGGGAATGAGTGATGTAAACATGTACAAGTTCCTTTGTAAAAAGCTGAGAAGGTTGGAGTGAGTGAGTTGGTGCTTTGATAAGTAGCCTCTCACATTAGTAGAAAGACAGATGCTTCAATATCCATATGTAAACAGGTTGTGTGTGGCACGCCAGAATTGCTAAGTCCATGTGATGCCTGGTAGCTATAAGCTCAAGAGAATTAATATAATTTCTCTCTGAAGTATTACACTGTTACCTCTACTGTTGGATGGTTCATATAAACTAGTTCCTAAGAGAACCATAGGTGTGTGAACCTGTGTCTTAGTTGGCTGAATATAATGTATGGCTCATGCAAATTTACAAGGACTAAACATGTTTTTCCCATATGTGCTTGGTGCATATATGAACCATTGCTATGCAATTGAGTTTCTGTTACCGACTGTAGTAGACATGAACATTACTCAGTGGGGAAACAGCTCATGATGATGATGAAGATGATGTACCTGTGAGCCAGGTCTGTCTGAGAAAAGGGGTGAGGTCTGGCCTTGCTGTGTAAGTGAATATGGAATAGGACATTCATGCACCAACATCACAACCATAGGAATGGATGTCTGGTCTGCTAATTGGGTAAATGCCATTAGTTAATACATATTGCATATTGCAGTTGTAAATGCCTATTTTCCATTCCCCTTCACAATGCCTGTCCCATGTTGCTATGTCACAATGATTGCTGTACTGTGTCTGGTCCTCCTTGTGCCCAGGTCTACTGTGGTTCAAACATGGTGGAACTTAGACCACATGAATGCTTGTAATTGTGTTAAGCTACCCTGTCTCAGCATATGGTCTTGTGATTACCACAGATAAGGGTGAATTGAACACATATCACCCACAGTACATCAGAGTGAAATACACGGCATCATCAAACTCGGAGAGGTGTGTTTGGACCACACCCATCCTTTTCCTCCCCATCCCCAATCTGTGTCTGTTGATGTATAATAACATTATCTTTTAACATATGTAAAGAGATGTTGTGCCATTTTATATCTCAACAGAGAACAGTATGGTGGAGAGGCCATCCATATATCATCTGGGAAAACTAACCAGTAGTCCCAGAATCCAGAACCAACTCTCTTTAAGTGAAATCTTCTAGAACCCACAATATGGGAATTTCCTAGAGACTTTCAGCTCAGCTCTCAAACAGCTGGATATAAATAAGGGAGAAAAAGATTTCTGAAGACTTCAGTGATCATAATTATCAGAATCATCTGAGAATGAAAACAACAAATCTAGTTGTTAACCCCATTCAAGACAACTTGTGAAATGACTGTTGCAATGGATTGTTTAGCTATGACTTATCTTAGTTAATCTCCAGCCTGGTGCTCACCCAGTGTTTAAGAATGAAGACTTGAAGATAAGTGAGGTGGACTGGATATGTGAAGTCCCAAGTGACAATTTTCACAGACAGTCTGGTCAACAGTGAGAGACATTACCGTATCATCGTCCCAAATTCAGTTCTCAAGAGGAATGAATCTGCCATGGAACTTATTACAGGAAGTCTGCAACCTGGAGCTTTCCCAACATCACTTGCTGATGATAACAGGGTGTCAACTGATCCAGAAAAGTAGTTCCTTCCTTGAGTTTCCCATGATAGGATTTTATCAACTTCCCAAGAGACAGGAATGGAAGACAGATACTGTAACTGAGTGGGGTAGTTAGATATTAGAGAGGAGAGGTGGAGGAGAGTTATTAGTTGGTGGAGTAATGGGGAGGTGGTGTATCATGTTTATCTACATGCATGTGTGACATATTTTATGCATTTTCTATGCAATAATTGAAGTGTTGACATGACCGGAGATGAGGCAATGGTCACCACTCTACTCACCATCAGCTCAATAAATTGTGTATTCAATGAACCAGTGTTTTAAGTACATGTCCCCAGTGAATTTCTTGTACAGTTGCTGTCAAGTATTGTATCTGTGACTGTCTTAAGTGCTGTGGATGGGTTATACATATTGTGAAAAGTCCTGTATAGATGTTGTCAAGTATCACATGATGTCTATCTTGTACAATTGTGGTGTAAACAATTCCTTGTGAATGTATGTCCCACTTTTGGCAGGAAACTGTCATGTAGATGTCTTGTCCAACCGATGTAATGTACCGTTATTGTTGAAGTTTGTTTGTCTACAAATAAATGAGTCCTAAAGTCCTAAAGACTAATTGAACTGATATAGGTCACAAAATGACAAAAAATATAGGGAAAGATCTATGTGACGGACGAATAGCACACTGGCAACATTATGTTGAGTGAGAGGGATCCTCAGTTGTACAGGCGCTAATAGTTGAGATCTTCTCTGGCCTTGGGTGAACTAGTTACTTCTTATATAAATTTCTGTGTAGATACATAGTGGTCTCACAGTGGGGGTTTGAGCCAAAGAAAAATGTTCTCCAAAAAAGGCTATTGCGGGAATGATTAGCTCATTTGAGTGACCTCTAGACAAAACGTGCTAAATCATAACCTTTATCTTGTTATTTATTATTCAAGATATATCTCCAGAGAACACTACAAACTAGGTCCTCTGTCAATCATCTAATAATTTGTCACAACATGCATGGCTTAATCTTTGAGACAAGCATATGACTACTGGCAGGATCAACCAGATATCTATCGGACAGACGGACTATTCACGCACACGCAAGCCAAGAGTAGCATCGCTAAAGCGCGCCCTCACGGTACAAGGTTATACATGCAAAACCACTGGACGCCTACTGACGAGCTTTCAAGCTACGCCGGCAGGACTGACCGACAAAACAGCTATACCAGCTTACTGACTGCAGGCCCACTACTCATCGAGAGAGAGTGGGCGCTTATCGAGACTTTGTCGAACGGTCGTACAAACTTTGCTCTTTTGCCCGCTCAAACCACGACCCTGGCTGCACGATGCGGTTACATTCTCGAAACGCCTGCCTCGCTAACTTGCATTGGCTGGGAAGATCCCATTTTGGTGCACCTCACACAGCCATCCGACACAACGAACGCTAGACGCGGAACTGATCTTGCGAACCAGACCAGCCCTCACATTCAAATATAATAATGGGACAATTATTAATAATGGTAGCAATAGTAATAAAAGTGTTAATAATAATAATAATAATAATAATAATAATAATAATAATATATTTGTAAGATTACTAATAACGTCAATGATTGATTGATTGATTGATTTGGGAACCGACATCACAGCATTCGGGGCATTCCCATAAGCGCACCGTCCCCATCCTCAGCAGTCAGCGAAGAGTTCCAACACTAATAGTACCAGTAGCAATATGATTATATGTCCGTCTCGCCTTTCCTCTGAGCGTTGATCGTCGGCCAGATCCCCTCGTCACCCCTCGCTGTCGCATTCTTGCCAGACCATGGTGATCCATTTGCTCCTCCGAGGTGTACACATGCTCCCACAAGGTCGCAACCACGTCTGCCTTGTCATGCATCAATACTCTACCAAGTTTTGTAGAGCCAGCCAATCTGTCCGTCTGTTCATTCCCCAGCACACCAGCATGCCCCGGGGAAAAGATCCAGATGATGCTTGTCACCCGTGACTTCCGAAGCGAAGCAAGCCACTCTGCACGAAGCTTGCCTGTCACCCTACTCAGCATGCTTTCTGAGTCAGTTACAATCACGATGTGTGTGTGTGTGTGTGTGTGTGTGTGTGTGTGTGTGTGTGTGTGTGTGTGTGTCGTATTCTCCATCCAGCGGAAAGCTGCACTGATCGCCTCCACCTCCATTCTTAAGCTAGATGTTGTGGTATCATATGCCAGGCTCTCCTGAACCAAACGTCGACCATTGGCTTTTGCTAAGAACCCCCATGCACTTCTCCTACCTCTCAACCGCGACCCATCTGTGTAGATAATCACATCACCTGAACGAGCATTATCCTGAATTAGTTGCTGGAGTTCCACTTCCTTGGCCCCTGCTGGCCACTCCCTGCACTCCCGGCTCAATGTGATTATAACTCTGCACACGTCTGACTGCTCCGCTGACACTCTGACCCACTCTTCTCCTTTTCTAATGTTCTCCAAGGGGCACACCTGCCTGATCGTATCCTCCACCTGAGCCATCGATGATTTCCCTCTTATCAGTCGCTGACCGTTAATGGCCTCCAGCGCCTCATGCAACGGGTGATATGTGTCTGCAGCTACTCTGAGGTATGCCTTCGCCTACATCACCTTGAGCCTATCTGCAACAGACGGCAAACCAAGGATGTAACGCATACACACAACTGGGGTGTCACTGTTGCATCCCAGAATGACTCGCACCGCTTCGCTCTGTATGCGCTGTAATTTCACCAGCAGACTCAGCTGAGACAGTGAGCAGTCCAAGTCCATAATAAATTACTGAGAGGATCAAGTGCTGGTATAGTGTGAAAAGCATTCTCTGCTCTGTGTCCATTGCAGCCATAGTTTTAAGTGCATTGAGTCCCTTTTGAAAAACTTGTCACAATCGTCTCCACATGGTCCTTGAAGGACAGGCTCCTGTCAAATGTGATTCCCAGATACTTGAGTTTGTTCTCTCTATTGACGCTTCTACCATCTATCGTGATGCTTGGGACATCAGCTCTCACAATCCTGTTGTCCAGAGAGCACCACAAAACAGCTGCCTTTTCTGGGTGGATGACAACACTCATTTCAGTGCACCAGTCAATCACATTGTCTACCGTTGCCTGTAGCTCCTGGGCTGTTTGCTCCCTATCTCTCCCCTGCATATATGCAAGAATATCATCTGCAAATGTTAGTATCCTTCCAACCCCTGGTGCTTCTAGGTTTGAAATCTTGCTCGTATACACATTAAAGAGCACCGGTAAGATTGCTGATCCCTGTGGCAGTCCCGGGGTTAAAATATGTAGCTCTGAGGTCCATGCACCCAGACGGAGAGCAACCCGGCGATAATGTAGGACGGCTGCTATCCAGTTCACCAACCAGGAATTGGCCCCCTTCTCCATCATTACGGTCATCAATATATCATATCGAACTCTATTGTATGCAACCTCGAGATTCAAGCGCTACCGCCATCGTTTCCTTTCTACTCTGGAACCCCTCATAAACATCAAAGGCAAAAGTGGCTGCATTTGACCAGGTATCTATTCCTGGCCTGTAGCTCCCCAGGCCATTAGAAGAAGCTTCCCCCTTTCCAAGAACTCTTGCAGCTTGACAGCGACTATCTTCTCTAGAACCTTCCCAAATGTATTTTGAAGGGTGATGATCCTAAAGCCACTAAGCTTTGAATGATCCCTGAATGGTTTTGGAAGAGGGATGACATAGCTGTGCACCCAATCCTGCGGTACTGATGCTGTCCTAATGCTCTGGTTAAAGCAGTCGGTCATTTCCTTCAGGTCTGCATCGCTCAAAGCCTTCATGTGGCCATACATAACCCCATCGGGCCCTGGTGCCGTGTCGTTTGCCTTTTTCAAAATATGTTTGACTTCTTCAACCCGTATGATGTCTTCATAATGCATATTCTTCGTGGTGTCAGATAATTCCTCTCTAACTGCATTTCTGGTGTCCGCATCATTATGATTGGTCTGCTCTAAAAATCTCGGGAGAAACGCCTCCCTTTTCTCTTTGTCTGTTGTCACGCGCACACCATCATCTCTATCAATTGTTCCCACTGTCATAGGCCGATCTTTTCTTTGCATTTGTCTGTGCAGTTTTCAGAATTTTCGCAGTGTTTTATCACCTCCAATCTCCTTCATGAAACATTCCCATTTTGCGTTTTGGGCCTCTGCAGCACAGCGCTTGAAGACCTCCACCTTGTCTTTCTTGATATTTTCGGCGGTGTCCACTTCCTCTCGTGAGCTTCGGGGTGTCTGTCGCACTTTCCTTAGCTGCTTCACTGCAGCTCTCTTTGCTTTCCAAGCCTTGTCTACTTCTGGGGTCCACCATGGGGGATGCAAAAAAGGAGTTTTAACATTCCTGTTGCAAGCCCGCTTTCTGAGGCGTCCAAGAAGGCTATCGGTCCACTCATACCGAAAGATCTTGCGCGCTCTCCCATTTAGAGATCAGGACTGAGCATGGCAAGTGATCACTCCCATGGTCATTCAAAACACTCCACAATACCGTCAATAAACACATTTACAGTTGTGGAATCCTTTGTTTAAAACAAGCTATTTGCTTCTTCTGTAATATGTGCTGTCTTCAGGCAAAACTCTTATGGGGTTTGCGCTTGTGGGGCTAAGATTAGAATGTTCGAGACTTTTTGTTGATAAATTTGTTGGACAATTTCTTTGTTGATTGTTCTGTAATTGTATAATGCTTTGTTTCTTAATGTCCATATAAGATGTCTGTACTCTGCCAATAGAACAAGTAGCTTTGTGTGGATGTCTTGTGTGGAGTAAGGAATGGAATTTATCATGATTGCTTTGTAAACATATGTTCTTTGTTTCGTATGAGTGTTTAGGATGTTTTGTAGGAGATTTCTTGTTGGCATGATTGTGTCGCATTCGTAATAGATGTACTCTTCTGATTCTTGGACGTTCCGTCTACAAAGCTGACACTGTAGTATTTGTTTAGTTATTTCTGCAGTTCTCTCTGTTGTTGGGGTCATGCTGTAAGCAAGCCTGTATGTAATTTCCTTTGCTTTTGGGGTAATCTGCTTGTTGTGAATATTAGAGAAAGTTTCGGTATAATCTTTTATGAAATATCTATGTCCTCTTTTAATTCTGAGGTGTACTGGAGTTGCTTGTAATTTAACTAAATGCTTGTAGATTGTATGTGTTTTCTAGTGTAGTAATTTTTCGTGTCCTTTAGTGGCTGAAATACATGTTTTGTAAAATTTTGGGAGAGTTCCAAAGTTATGTGAGAATGTATTCCTAATAGGTTTCAAATAAGATAGCCTAATTCCAATGTGTTGTTGTTGTTTGCCTATAAAGAAGGACGATGACCATTCGTTTCATCCAGTGGGGTTGAAGGTATGGAGCCGTTGGTTCTAAGATGGCTGATAAGGCCTATTTTGGCTCGAAATGTTCTTTGACAATGTGGGCAAAGAATGCTTGACGTTTCTGGAGGAGGATTTCCTGCAGTGGTTTTTCTGTCCTGCCTTTTCTTCACAGCTCTTGCAGTACTGGTTGCCTCACATATGACTGCACCTTTGCGCAATGATCCATGCCACGAATTTCGGTCTTTGGCTGCAGCCTCCCAGGTGTCATGATGAATTCCAAAAGCATTCAGTGAGATTTTCAGAGTGTCTTTAAAGCGTTTCCTCTGGCCACCTTGAGAGTGTTTACCACAACGCAGTTCGCTGTAAAAAATTCGTTTAGGGAGCCTGTGATCTGGCATGCGAGTCAAGTGACCAGCCCAGTGAATCTGATTCTTCATCAGTAGAGTGTGGATACTGGGCATGGATGCTCTTTCTAGGACTTCAGTGTCTGGAATCTTGTCTTGCCATTTAATCTTCAGTAGCTTCCTTAGGCAGACTGTGTGGAAGTGGTTTAATTTCCTAGCGTGTCGCTGATACACAGTCCAGGTTTCACAAGCATATAGCAATGTGGATAATACAACTGCTTTGTAGACTTTTAGCTTTATTTGCAGGCTTATTCCAGTTCTGTCCCATACATTCTTGCACAGTCTGCCAAATTCCGCACTGGCCTTGGAGATTCTTGCATTCACTTCGTCATCAATTGTGGCAGCTTGTGACACAGTGCTGCCAAGATAGGTGAATTTGTCCACAACACTTAGTCTATGATCATTCACTTTGATATTCGGCACAGTGTGATTATTCCCTGGAGCTGGCTGGTACATAACTACAGTCTTCTCCAAGTTGATATTGAGCCCAAAGTTGGCACAGGCATGTAAGAAAGCTGAAACATTATGTTGCATGTCCGCCTCTGTGTTGGCGTATAGAGCGCAATCATCAGCAAACAGGAGCTCTCTGACGGTGTCGCTGTTAATTTTGGTTTTAGCTTTCAGCCTTCTGAGATTGAATAACTTTCCATCCATACCGTAGTTTATGTCTATTCCAATGTCGTCGTTCTCGAAAGCATTCATCAACATGGCTGAAAACATGAGGCTGAACAGTGTAGGTGCCAGGTCACATCCTTGTTTCACTCCATTGGTGACAGGAAAGGGTTCAGACAGTTCACCATTTTCCTGTACTCTTGCCTGCATGCCATCATGAAATAGCCCCACTATTTGGACAAACTTTCGTGGACAGCCATATTTTGCCATCTTCCACAGTCCTTCTCTGCTGACAGTATGAAAAGCAATGTAATAGTGTGCTAAAGGGTGTTTTTCTGGGTGTTGTAGGATTTCGCCTACGTGTTTGATCCTAAGTGCTTGTATTTTGGTTGTTATGTCTTGGAGGGCGATACCTCCATCTTTTTTTGTCTTGCATGAGTGTAGTATTTTTGATACTGTAGATGGTGCTGCCAAACACGAAGCGTCTAATCTCTTTGTTTATGTTTGTGACAGTCTGACGTGGTGGGTCTAGGACTATGCACAGATATAGTATTTTTGGAATTATATATGTATTAACAATGGTACTTCTACCAAATAATGTCGTATTTGTATTTTGTTTTTATTTATATACAGTTTTGTATTTGTACCTCTGCAACATATCTGTTATTTTCTTCTCTAAATTTTGCCATGTGTCTTTGTGTGTCTGATTTGGTTGACATGGGAAGACTATTCCGTACAATTTTACAAGATTGTTTGATGTTAAGTCAAATGGAAAATCCGCCTTATTTTTCCATTTGCCTAAACCCATTATAGTAGACTTTTGGACGTTTAATTTTGCCCCACTCTCTATTTATTTATTGTTTGTTCTATCTGTTGACATTAATTCAAAATTAATTGTCAATATTTATTTAACAATGGGCAACAGTCAATAACAAAATGAAATTAGCTTTAACAGTAATAATACATGTACATTCACAACACAGAATTACTATTGTAGAGTTCGTTAACAGACCTAGTGCACTATATGTTCATACAAACTGTTAGCTTAAAATATGAATCATATCACAATACTGCCAATACTCATATCATCACACAAAGAACACAGAAATGCCTTGGTTCTTGTCTACAGCAGTTTCTCTACATCTTTCTCAAAGCTTTTAGGATCTGAACTTGGAGCATATCTATTCACTGGTTTTCCTTCTCTGTTTACCAGACACTTTGTGCAATTCCACTTAACAAAATCTCCAAAAGTACCTTTCTGTTCCTTTTTGAGGAATTTAAATAAGGGGTGCGCATGCTTTCCATTCACTTCAGTCTTACTGAACAAGTCAAACTGGACACCAAAAGTATCATGAACAAACTTCTTGATCTCTTCATTGGATCCAGGCTCCTGTCCAGCAAACTCGTTACTTGGAAATGCTAAAATGGCTAGTCCCTTGTCAGCATATTTCGTGTGAAATTCCTGCAGCTGTGTGTAGTTTTTATTGGTGTAACCACATTTGCATGCCATATTGACTATGATACAAACTTTGCCCCTGTATTTCTCAAGTGATACATCATTGCCATCAATATCCACTGTATGGAACTCATAAATTGTCTTGGCCTCCTCCCACTTGTTGTCGTCACCTTCAGCCATTATTGTAGCGAAGCTTCTAGAAAGTATTCTCCTTGAATGCTGCAAGGCGACCTGCGACGCTGTTATCAGCAAGGCAAGAGTATAAACACTTCAAGAACATTACTAATGTCCTACAGTACAGATAGCGGCCTGTCCGTGTTCAATCTGATTTCTTTTTTTCTCTCTCTTTTTTTTTTTTAATTTGGCCTTTTACACGCTAGACCAAACAGAAAACCAAACCAAAGACAACATCGGTTTAAGGCTTTGAAAAAGACATCTTTTTTTTTTTTTTTTTTTAATGTGTTGACAACTGTTTAATGAACATGTCTATATTGTTTGCGCATTTGTCAAGAAATAAAATGTTCAACTGAGGTTGTGAAATTAGCGCTTCAATGCATAGATATCAGAATGTCATGAGAAGTTTCTCTGCTTTCTTTATAGTGTCGAAATAACTGTACAGTGGATTCCAAGACGTGTCAAAGTTCCGGGAAAGGAAAGATGACTTTCAGTGAAGATCAGTACTTCTTCGATTTCCATCAAGCAGAGCACTGCAAACATTCCACAGATCATGTGTGATGATTGTGGTGCTTGTTTTACTCTGTCTGGCAGTCTGTCAGGTGGATGTCTGTGACACGGCCTGGTTGCACTTGCTGCCCCTATATGGTATTTTCAGAGATGGTGTGAGGGGGACAGTTTCATTCTCCCTCCGGACTTGGGGCCGATCTGGCCTCAGCCAGGGCTGCAACCGAATAAAAATCTGATTTTTTTTTTTTTTGTTTTTTTTTTGTGGGTTTGGCGGTCATCCCAGACTAGCTGGTTCCCCGCCTCCCCTGTTTTTGGCACGTAAGGAATAAAATTCTGATGTATCGCCGTATATACGTTGTGAAGATAAACCAGAGTGAAAATAGGGCGTCCATTCGGGGATGGTCGTTAACATCGTGCAAGGAGCTTGCAGTGTTGACACATTGTATATAGTGCATTAGCAAGTACATTTTATTCACTTTTGCATTAAACCTCTTTCACTCTTTAGGATGTCAAATTTTTGTGTTAAATGTGAATAGATTGTGTCATTATATTAAAAATTTAATAATTAATATAACTAATTGCTTCTTTAGAAAAATGTTGACGAGTTATGTCTCTTGCAAAGAATAAAATGATTATTGTGTTCCCTTGAAAAAGAGGTAATTGTTTCCCCTTAAATTTCGCTTCCCAAGTGCACAGACCGTCGATAGCGAATGATTAGCCCGTAGATCATGAAATTGAGTCCCCACTATTGCTCCCGGATTGACTCAGCAGAATCTAAGCACCATGAAATGTTCTGGAAAGTAAAGGCGAAGTGTGCGCTATTGACCACATCACCCATTGAGTGCCAATTGTTTTACAAAAATGGGGCGTTTTCTTTCACCATATACTCAGTGCCTCAAGAAATGGAAAATCAGGGTACTTCACTTTTTACCTTTACAACTGCTACTACTACAGTTACCACTATGGCTACTACAGCAACTACTGTCTACTACTGTCTGCAAATATTTAAAATTATGTGTTCGTGCATGCAGGTCGGTCGGTCGGTCGGTCGGTCGGTCGGTCGGTCGGTCGGTCGGTCGGTCGGTCGGTCGGTCGGTCGGTCGGTCGGTCGGTCGGTCGGTCGGTCGGTCGGTCGGTCGGTCGGTCGGTCGGTCGGTCGGTCGGTCGGTCGGTCGGTCGGTCGGTCGGTCGGTCGGTCGGTCGGTCGGTCGGTCGGTCGGTCGGTCGGTCGGTCGGTCGGTCGGTCGGTCGGTCGGTCGGTCGGTCGGTCGGTCGGTCGGTCGGTCGGTCGGTCGGTCGGTCGGTCGGTCGGTCGGTCGGTCGGTCGGTCGGTCGGTCGGTCGGTCGGTCGGTCGGTCGGTCGGTCGGTCGGTCGGTCGGTCGGTCGGTCGGTCGGTCGGTCGGTCGGTCGGTCGGTCGGTCGGTCGGTCGGTCGGTCGGTCGGTCGGTCGGTCGGTCGGTCGGTCGGTCGGTCGGTCGGTCGGTCGGTCGGTCGGTCGGTCGGTCGGTCGGTCGGTCGGTCGGTCGGTCGGTCGGTCGGTCGGTCGGTCGGTCGGTCGGTCGGTCGGTCGGTCGGTCGGTCGGTCGGTCGGTCGGTCGGTCGGTCGGTCGGTCGGTCGGTCGGTCGGTCGGTCGGTCGGTCGGTCGGTCGGTCGGTCGGTCGGTCGGTCGGTCGGTCGGTCGGTCGGTCGGTCGGTCGGTCGGTCGGTCGGTCGGTCGGTCGGTCGGTCGGTCGGTCGGTCGGTCGGTCGGTCGGTCGGTCGGTCGGTCGGTCGGTCGGTCGGTCGGTCGGTCGGTCGGTCGGTCGGTCGGTCGGTCGGTCGGTCGGTCGGTCGGTCGGTCGGTCGGTCGGTCGGTCGGTCGGTCGGTCGGTCGGTCGGTCGGTCGGTCGGTCGGTCGGTCGGTCGGTCGGTCGGTCGGTCGGTCGGTCGGTCGGTCGGTCGGTCGGTCGGTCGGTCGGTCGGTCGGTCGGTCGGTCGGTCGGTCGGTCGGTCGGTCGGTCGGTCGGTCGGTCGGTCGGTCGGTCGGTCGGTCGGTCGGTCGGTCGGTCGGTCGGTCGGTCGGTCGGTCGGTCGGTCGGTCGGTCGGTCGGTCGGTCGGTCGGTCGGTCGGTCGGTCGGTCGGTCGGTCGGTCGGTCGGTCGGTCGGTCGGTCGGTCGGTCGGTCGGTCGGTCGGTCGGTCGGTCGGTCGGTCGGTCGGTCGGTCGGTCGGTCGGTCGGTCGGTCGGTCGGTCGGTCGGTCGGTCGGTCGGTCGGTCGGTCGGTCGGTCGGTCGGTCGGTCGGTCGGTCGGTCGGTCGGTCGGTCGGTCGGTCGGTCGGTCGGTCGGTCGGTCGGTCGGTCGGTCGGTCGGTCGGTCGGTCGGTCGGTCGGTCGGTCGGTCGGTCGGTCGGTCGGTCGGTCGGTCGGTCGGTCGGTCGGTCGGTCGGTCGGTCGGTCGGTCGGTCGGTCGGTCGGTCGGTCGGTCGGTCGGTCGGTCGGTCGGTCGGTCGGTCGGTCGGTCGGTCGGTCGGTCGGTCGGTCGGTCGGTCGGTCGGTCGGTCGGTCGGTCGGTCGGTCGGTCGGTCGGTCGGTCGGTCGGTCGGTCGGTCGGTCGGTCGGTCGGTCGGTCGGTCGGTCGGTCGGTCGGTCGGTCGGTCGGTCGGTCGGTCGGTCGGTCGGTCGGTCGGTCGGTCGGTCGGTCGGTCGGTCGGTCGGTCGGTCGGTCGGTCGGTCGGTCGGTCGGTCGGTCGGTCGGTCGGTCGGTCGGTCGGTCGGTCGGTCGGTCGGTCGGTCGGTCGGTCGGTCGGTCGGTCGGTCGGTCGGTCGGTCGGTCGGTCGGTCGGTCGGTCGGTCGGTCGGTCGGTCTGTCTGTCTGTCTGTCTGTCTGTCTAGCTGTCTGTCTGTCTAGCTGTCGGTCTGTCTGTCTGTCTGTCTGTCTGTCTGTCGGTCGGTCGGTCGGTCGGTCGGTCGGTCGGTCGGTCGGTCTGTCTGTCTGTCTGTCTGTCTGTCTGTCTGTCTGTCTGTCTGTCTGTCTGTCTGTCTGTCTGTCTGTCTGTCTGTCTGTCTGTCTGTCTGTCTGTCTGTCTGTCTGTCTGTCTGTCTGTCTGTCTGTCTGTCTGTCTGTCTGTCTGTCTGTCTGTCTGTCTGTCTGTCTGTCTGTCTGTCTGTCTGTCTGTCTGTCTGTCTGTCTGTCTGTCTGTCTGTCTGTCTGTCTGTCTGTCTGTCTGTCTGTCTGTCTGTCTGTCTGTCTGTCTGTCTGTCTGTCTGTCTGTCTGTCTGTCTGTCTGTCTGTCTGTCTGTCTGTCTGTCTGTCTGTCTGTCTGTCTGTCTGTCTGTCTGTCTGTCTGTCTGTCTGTCTGTCTGTCTGTCTGTCTGTCTGTCTGTCTGTCTGTCTGTCTGTCTGTCTGTCTGTCTGTCTGTCTGTCTGTCTGTCTGTCTGTCTGTCTGTCTGTCTGTCTGTCTGTCTGTCTGTCTGTCTGTCTGTCTGTCTGTCTGTCTGTCTGTCTGTCTGTCTGTCTGTCTGTCTGTCTGTCTGTCTGTCTGTCTGTCTGTCTGTCTGTCTGTCTGTCTGTCTGTCTGTCTGTCTGTCTGTATGTCTGTCACCAAGCCATTGAACCAGAGCTGAGTGTTCTATTCTGTCTCTCCTGCCATGACCCGTGTACAGGATGACTGGTCGCTTACAGCGTGATCTGCGGCAACTGGCCAGAGAATTAGAGGAGTGCAGACGTCAACTCGGTCACGTCAATACGTATCTGTCCGGGCTCAGACAGGAAGTGACAGGAGCCCGTTTTGCGCTGACCACTGTCTGCCATCTAACAGGTCAGTTGGGGATGCGCGGCTGAGAAGTTACCGTGCCGCCTCAAGCTCAGAAGGTAGCGGTTTCGATCCTTGTATTGGGGTGGGAACTTTCCAAAGAACCACTGGTATCTGATGATATCACACGTCCGACTGATCACTTGGGCAGTGGATCGGATACCTTCTTCTTCTTCTTCTTCTTCTTCTTCTTCTTCTTCTTCTTCTTCTTCTTCTTCTTCTTCTTCTTCTTCTTCTTCTTCTTCTTCTTCTTCTTCATTCCATCCTCCTTCTCTACCTCATTCCCTCCTCCTCCTCCACTTCCTTTTTCTACTTCTGCATTGTCTCATAAATCACAATTTCTCCTGACATTCTTATTTTATGATCGAACCATCTCACATTATACATATTACGCTTCTATAGATATTTAATTTATTTTTCCTGTTTGTATGTTTTAATTCCAGAATTATTTCTCTTCTGTTGACTATACATTTTATCTCTAGGGACATTAGGCATACAGTCTGTGACATTTAAATACCTAAAGCCCATGAATGGCACAGCACCAACATAAGCCTAATGTCCAGGCATCCTATATAAGCTGAGGTGGCCGGTTACATTGATATGCCTCTCCACAAATGTGAAGTGTCTTTTGTGAGCACGCTTGTGACCGGGCTGGTAGGAATATGATCAAATCCCCTCGTAGATAGGATTTTTTAAATTGCCCTCATGCGATTATGTGAATGTGATCAGACTGCGAGAACATCAAGTCAACAGGAGTTCTAGCTAAACAAGAGCATCTTGCTGGAAGTCAAAGAAGAACAGTTAACCGACACATATATGGAGTCGTCTGGCGCTACACGCTGAGGGGGATACACGGAGGGGTCTGGGCACTTATGGAGTAATAGATCCATGTATAGTGAGGATGAACGTTTGATTAACTGACTAGCTAGCTAACTAACTAACAGTGGCGTGCAGAAGTTATTTGATGCCCGGATCAATCTCTTGATTGGATGCCCCTAAATTGTTCTTTACCTCATTCATTCCACCTCCCCGCCGACTGCACTGTGCTGCCCCCTCTCCCTAACCGGACGCCCCCCTCCCGGCTGGATGCCCGGGGCCATCGCACCCCCCGCACAACCGTCTGCACGCCACTGCTAACTAACTAACTAGCTAGCTAGCTAACTAACAAACCAACTAAAAGGCTGACTGACTGACTCACTAAATAACTAACAGGCTGACTGACTGACTCACTAAATAACTAACAGGCTGACTGACTAACTAGCTTACTAACTAACTAACTAACTAACTAACAGGCTGACTGACTGACTAACTAACTAATTAACTAGCTAACTAACTTACTAACAGGCTGACTGACTGACTCACTAAATAACTAACAGGCTGACTGACTAACTAGCTAACTAATTAACTAGCTAACTAACTTACTAGTTAAGTAGCTTACTCACTGACTAACTAACTAGCTAACTAATTAAATAACTAGTTTACTAACTAATTAACTAACAATCTAGTTAAGTAGCTTATTAACTAACTAACTGTCTAACTAACTAACTAGCTTACTTACTAACTAATTAACTAATTAGTTAACTAGCTAACTAACTAATTAATTAACTAACTAACTAATTAGTTAAGTAGCTTACTAACTAACTAACTGACTGACTGACTGACTAACTAACTAACTAACTAACTAACTAACTAACTAACTAACTAACTAACTAGATTACTAACTAAGTAACTAACTAACATTGCTGATATTTTGACCTGAATTCACAGCAATGTCCAATAGTGAGAGCTCTCATCTCCGTATCCTAGAACCAACATGCTACAAGAAATACCAACACATACACACACTGGCCGACGCCAAGTACACACTGGACCTTGTCAGGTAGTGTGATTGTGTCGGTGTGTGAGAGAGAGAGAGAGTCAGTGTGTGTGTGTGTGTGTGAGAGAGAGAGAGAGAGAGAGAGTCAGTGTGTGTGTGTGAGAGAGAGAGAGATAGTCAGTGTGTGTGTGTGTGTGTGAGAGAGAGAGAGAAAGAGAGAGAGAGAGACAGACAGACAGACAGACAGAGAGTCAGTGTGTGTGTGTGTGTATGTGAGATAGAGAGATTCAGTGTGTGTGTGTGCGTGTGTGTGTGTATGTGTGTGTGTGTTATAGACACAATGATGAGAATCTGATGAAATTCCTATTGTTTTAAGGCACAAGCAACAAGTAATCATAAATGGTAATTTACCGTGTTGTCCATGCGGTATGATCCTTCTCTCGGCCTGCCTAGTTTTCTTCTGAGGAAAGGTAACACCAATACGTCTGGAACAAGACCAGCTGCAGAAGCTGCCGGATTAGCAAATCAATGCTCTAACTGTCCGCTTGTCGGAGCTTCGATCCTAGACCTGTTGCCAACCAAGGCTTAGGGCCAGGTCTGGCCTGCCATGTCATTTAGTCCTTAGGGTGCAATCTCTCGCATCATTATATGACTTGAAGCCCTCCCATTTGCGCTCCTCCACTCAAAGCCATTGACATATTGTGGGGTGTCGGGTTTGATGAGCGCCGCCCAACATTCTAACAGAAAGGAGGTGGCACCGTCTACATACGGTATCTCAATCACACATGACTAAGGCTGGCATACAGAACAGCAATTACAACTACGAGAAAACGACAAACAAACATCGAGGTCACGACGAATGGAAATAGTTGTAGGTTGACGAGAGAGTGGTTGACGGAACGAAATTATGCATGATGACACAAAACCATGGCATGGAGTCATATCTTCAATAGACAGCATTTGATGGTTGGTTTCCGAACGAGAGCTCCCTCGGTCGCTTGGTATGCTTAGATGTTGTGGGTTATTAAGGTGTTAAATACTCCGTCGATCCATTTTCTTTGTTGCCTTCCCCTACCTCTTGGTGTTTCCATTTTCATGATGTGTGCTCTTGCCTCTTGCGACTTCTTCTTCTTCTTCTTCTTCTTCTTTCATTCGCTTGAAATATATCTATAACTGCAATGTTGTCTCTTATATGAATTTAACTGTCTTTATAGTTCACTCAGCGGCCCATAGAGTTTATCTTCCACTGTCGTCTCTAGGCCAGAAGGTTTGCCTAGATATGTTGTAATTGCCTATGGATTTATTTACACATGGGAATCGTCGCTGGAGCTACGGAGCACGTGCTCTGCGCTTGACACATCACTCAGAGGCTAGCGAAGAGAGAGTGAGGAGGAGAAGACGAGGAAATGGTGTGAGAAGACGGCATAGAGAGACAGCGAGGTGTGACGAGGGGATCTGGTCGACGCTCGACGCTCAGAGGAAATGCGAGACGGACATATAATCAGATTACTACTGGAACTATTAGTGTTGGAACTCTTCGCTGGCTGCTGAGGATGGGGACGGAGCGCTTATGGGAATGTCCCGAATGCTGTGATGTCGGTTCCTAAATAAATCAATCAATCAGTCAATCAATGTTGTAATTTTGGGAGTCTTGGAGTATGTGCGCTGCTGTCTGCGATGCCAATCCACATGTGCACATGGTTGATTCACCAATCTGGAATTGTTTATACATGTGGTTGCGTAATATATTGTGTCCTGTTCTGAGGCGCAGAATACTGACTTGTTCTGATCTGTCCATAATGTGTAGTCGTCTTGAGCAGTTTTTTTGTTGTTGTTGTTGCTTTTTGACTGATTTGATCATTCTTTTCTTTTGGTGGTATGTAACGGGCACATCAGGCTGTTCTTCTTTTGCTCCTTCCGTAGTCAATAGATCAGCTCAGTCGTTTTCAGGTATTCCACAGTGGGATGGCCGCTTGCGACATTTGGTTCATTCTCACAAGGAGGCCGAACCAGTCAAGTCTTTGTCTATCAATGAATTTATCAACTGGTGTTGTTCTAACTATTTTATAGATGTCCTCGTTTCTATTATGGTATCTTCTTGACTTGTGCGCTGCTTTTCTCAGACAATTTTCCACAAATAGTGAGTCTTATCTCTTGTTCCTTTGTTAGTGCCTATGGTGGTATATCAATTAAATTTATAAACCATTTTGAACATGATAATAACGATTCTTGATATCAATTTTAATCTTCCTCGATAAAGATTTTGGTGAAACGATTGACTGTCTGTGTCTTTACTTTGTCTGGATTCCCAGCTATGTAATATCTTCACCACAAATCGAACCTGGTATGCTTGAGTGAGAGGTGTTCAGTCTATATTCTATATTCTATATCCGAATCCCTTTCTCCTGGTTCTATCTACTGATCAAGTATACTTTCATTATTGTTGTAATATATTTGTAATATTGTCTTAAGTGCAAGTAAAGTACCTTTCACCGTGCCTAGAGCAGTATTCCATTGATGGTAAAGTCAACATGTAACGGTCACGTTTCTAGGTCATCATCATGCGCCATGCCGATAAGCGTGGATGGTCACTGGTCCTATATTTTTGAATGGATTTTTTTCTAGGTAGGACACGTACAAGTCAAAGCTAACGAACCCTATTGCGCCTTGTCTAAGCCCTATAATTGTATAGACTAATATGTGCCTGCCGGCTTCCTGGCCTAGAGGTTAGCGACTTTTCTCCGTAATATCGTATACTCTCGTAGGTAACGTGACGTCGGTGAGAATCAGCAGTGGTTCGAATCGCGTCGGTAACTTACGGGGTATGTGAGCCGGCTGCTCAGAAAGCAATGGCAAACTACTGAGGGTAATCTTGCCAAGAAATCAACAATCAGCTGAAAGATGCTGATGTTGACAGCAATGTCATGTAAAGATTCTGCAAACAATTTTTATTAAAATATGTGCCTGTTGTGTGCTGTGGTCAATATAACGCTGGGCACCTTTATTTTCCAAAATAATCTCTGGTACTCATTTTAATGTGATTGACCGTTGACGGTTAACCACGAAGATTCGAACACATAATTCAAGTTTGCATTCACACGCGCCATCCACTGTGCTTCCATGGCTTCGGTTGTTGTAAAATTGGTGTATTGTTGAAAATTGTATTAGAAATTGATATCTTTCTTTCTTTCTTTCTTTCTTTCTCGTTCTTTCGATATTATTTTTTGTTGTGGAACTAAAATGATAATCTTGGTAGTGGTGGTAGTATAGCATTGCAAGTGCTTTTAAAGCAAACGTCCAATAATTAATACATTGGAATGGAAGGAGTTGATTTTATTTACTCCACAAATCCTTGCATAAGGGAATTTCCATTGGTCTTTGTGACCATATGTGATATTTTATAATCATTCACTCACAGTTTCTTCTTTCTTTCTTGCACTCATGTATACCAAATTTATAATACAATAAGGAAGAATATATGTGGTGTACTCTGGAAATAGTTGTGATATTTTGTGTGTGTACATAAATGATATTAAGTGTGTGTTATATGTGTAGTGCTTGTGTCTGGCTGAGTTTCTGCATGTCCATATGAGATGTCTATAGTAAGAAAGAGCTATAAGTAGTTTTGTGTGTATGTTTTTTGCTGACTTTGGTATTGTGTTGAGGAATATTGCTTTATATATGTCGGTTTGTTTGCCTGTGTGTGTTTGTATGAGGTGTTGGAGTGTTGCGCATGTGGCTGTAATTGTTGGACATGTAAAATAGATGTGTTCCTCTGTCTCTTGTGTGTTGTTTCTACATAGTTGGCATTGTTTGTCTATGTATTGTCCCTGTGTTGTTGGAGTCATGCTGTATAATAACCTATATGTGATTTCTCTAGCTGTTGGTGTTATGTGTTTGTTGTGTAGGTTTGAAAAGGTGCATGTGAAGTCAGACATGAAGTATTTGTATCCTCTTTTGATTCTAAGTTTGAGTGATGGTGCTTGCTCTCTAACTAACTGTTTGTATATTGTGTGTGTTGTTTGCTGTATTAACTGTTCATGTCTTTGTATTGCCTGTATGCATGTCTGATAGAATGTTGGCAGTGTTCCCTGATAGTGTGCAGTTGCATTGTTAAGTGGTGTGAGGTGTTTGATGTTGTGGGCTATGTAGTATAGTGCTAGTCTGTGCTGTTCTGGGTGTCTGATGATTTTACCTATGTAACTAATCCTGAGTGACAGTATTTTTGTGTGGATGTCTTGTAGTCCAATAGCCCCCTGTTTCCTGTCTTGTATGAGAGTTTTGTGTTTAATGCTGTGTATTGTGTTGGTGAAGATAAAGCATCTGATTTGCTTGTTTATGTTTGTGATGGACTGTTTGGGAGGGTCCAGTACTGTCGCTAAGTATATTATTTTGGGTATTATGAATGTGTTAACTATTGTGCTTCTACCAAATATTGTGGATGTTTTATACCTATACCTATGTAACATGTCTGTGATCTTTTTGGTCAGTGCGTGCCATGTCTGTGTGTGTGTGTTTCTGTGGGATCACATTGAAATGTGATCCCATACAGTTTCATGGTGTCTGTGTGTCTCAGATCTGGAGGGAAATCAGACTTTTGTTTCCACTTTCCCAGTCCCATTATATATGATTTCTGTACATTTACTTTGGCTCCACTGCATTTTCCAAAATGGGTAAAGGTGTTGAGTATGTTCCTTATTGATGTGTTGCTAGTGGGAAAGAAGGCAGTGTCATCTGCATAAGCGATGAGCTTCTGCTCTCCTATCCCATGCAGGAAGGTGCCTTTAATACTAGTGTCTTGTCTTATCTTCTCTAATAAAGGCTCTAGGGTGAGCACATACAGGAGTGTGATAGGGGACATCCCTGCCTTACAGATATATGATATTTATCGCCGTATACACGTTGTGAAGAGAAACCAGAGTTAAAAAGAAAGGCGTCCATTCGGGGATGGTCGTTAACATCGTGCATGGAGCTTGCAGTGTTGACACATTGTATATATTGCATTAGCAAGTACATTTTATTCAATTTAGCATTAAAAGTCTTTCTCTCTATAGGAAGTCAAATTTTCGTGTTAACTGTGAATAGTTCGTGTCATTATATTAAAAATTTAATAATTAATATAACACATTGCGTTTTAAGAAAAACGTTGGCGAGTTATGTCCCTTGCAAACAGTAAAATGAATATTATGTTCCCTTGAAAAGCGGTATTTGTTTCCCCTTAAATTTCCTTTACCAAGTGCACAGACCGTCGATAGCGAATGATTAGCCCGTAGATCATGTAATTGAGTCCCCACTATTGCTCCCGGGTTGACTCAGCAGAAACTAAGCACCATGAAATGTTCTGGAAAGTAAAGGCGAAGTGTGCGCTATTGACCACATCACCCATTGAGTGCCAATTGTTTTACAAAAATGTGATGTTTTCTTTCACCATATACTCAGTGCCTAAAGAAATGGAAAAGCAGGGTACTTCACTTTTTACCTTTACAACTGCTACTACTACAGTTACCACTATGGCTACTACAGCAACTACTGTCTGCAAATATTTATAATTATGTGTAATGTGTTCGTGCATGTCTATAAGTAAATTGTGGTATATGCCCAACACAATTTTAAAAACATCAAAATCACTTTGAGAAAAGAAAGCCTTGACAACCCATGTAACGATTGTCAGATGTCAAGCTCTGTGCTTGTTCTAACACAGTTTACTTGCATGTGTTTGCTGGTTTTGTGCCATAGGCTCTTATTATTGTTTATCCCTGTATGGCTATGGCCAGTTTATGTCTGACTTCTTGTGAACAATCCCCATGGTTGTTGATTGTGGAGCCAAGATGTTCACAGTTTGTGATGTTTTCAATTTCTCAATGGGTGGATGTGATTTTTGGTTGGCGTGTAGTTTTGTGTGTGGGTATTTTTTTAAATATTAGTTCAGAAAAATATTATCATCTTAATTATGGCTTTTGACAAACAGGATTAAATTTACATAACATATACAATTAAATTAGGAGCAAGTTAATTAGCATTTGTTATAAATTTGCAATAGCTCATAAACTTAACAATGTTATTGATGAATATTTAATAAATTTAGCCATTCTGTATACAAGACAAGAATTAGTAGCATAAAAAGTATTCACATATTAACAAATTTATTACTTATGTGTATACATACATATGGTACTGATCAGTTAGTAATAAACTTTTTATTTGTGTAAGAAAGAAATCAAGTAATAATAAATTCAGTAGCAGTGAATATTATCAATTAATTATTAATATTTTGTGCATGATAACTTGAAAACTTAGTGACAGCCTGCAAACTTGATGTAATCCAAGCCGCTGGCGATCGTGTGAGTTTGCGAACAGTCATTGTCTGTCAGCATGGCACATGTTTCAAAACATTACCACCTTACAGCATGGCACACGATGATGTTGGCAGAAGAGCTTCAATACATAATGTCATGCTTGAATGATAACATAATTATTTACAAATACAGGTTGCCCCAGATTTGACACAGAATTCTACATGGTCAACAGGATAAAAGTGATCGCTCTTACACTTCTAGTGCGCTGATGGCGAGGCAGGGCATTCAATCCCTACACTAGCATTTAAGTTGATCTGAAATGTTGACTTCTCGTTCAGAAAGCAGTGGCAAACTACAGAATGTAAAATTGCTTATAAAATCAACCTGTGGGAAAGACTCCCACTGGAATAATAAATGTCCGGCCAAAGTACAAACCCAGAACCTAGACTGGCACAAAAAGTCACCTCGAACTCCCAGACAGATCAACATAGTAAGGAGGATGAAGACGGTTTCCAGCTGGTCAGTAGGAAAAGGGGACGCTCAACCAAGAGCCTGTCTGACGGTGAGAGCTCGACGCTTCCAGCCCGCCAAACATCTGTTACCACGCTGCCGCCCCTCAACAACCACGACTATCCTACATGTTCACATGAGGTAATGAGCTAGTCGCCCTTACAATCATCAACATGCAGTCTATTAATGCTGCCTTACACTATCTGGAACGTATAGGAACCCCATTACACCGGATTTGGGGAATTTGTGTAAAAAAAAAAATAGATTTTTATTTCCCCAAAGTTTATTTCATACAAAGCAATGTATATTTACAAGGCAATGTACCCTTCAAAAATTGTAATGAACAATCATATTATATGCAGAAAGTATTACCATTTTATGACATATTAATAAATATATATAATTCACATTTAGGTTTATAAAATAAAAATATTCCTTAACCTGAACTGCAATTTTTGTTGATATTTTGCACTCAATAATATCTTACAAAGGATTCATTTGCAGCAAATGGTCTTGTAGTAAAATATTTAAGCTGCTTGTAATGCTACTTTATTGTTCAATTTTATGTCACTATGATGTTATTTTATTCTTTTGCTTGGGTATCGTCCATTGCTCTAATGAATTGTCGTGTTATGTCCCTTGTTGTCGTTGTAGTCGTAAATGATTAGTCTACGTACCTACCTACCTACCTACATACCTACCTACCCTTCCTACCTACCTACATACCTACCTACCCTTCCTACCTACCTACCTACATACCTACCTTCCTTCCTACCTACCTACCTACCTACCTACCTACATACCTGCCTAACTACCTGTCAGCGACTTGTTCGCTACAGAGTTCTCAGGACTCCCCTACTTTTGCACCGCACGAAATAACAACTCGTGACATTTGCAAAAGGAATGCAATTTATTTAGAGCTGACAATTTAATGGCTCTGCGAACGTTATGCTTCATTATCATTATACAACATGAATGCAATGAAGTGGTGAGAAATGATGCTAGTAATCACAATCTAAATCTACAGCCTAATATTTGACTATTGCCTAGAAACTATAGCATTTGTCCAGAACACGTCTACTCTCTACCGTCTCCAGTCGGGTCTGTCCACACGCTACACATTGCGTGGACAAGCACGGACGCTGTCCCCTCCGTGCAGTAGCTAGTCTTGGAGTCCCAAGCACGCTGGCTTGTGAGCTAGAGTACCGGGCACTTCACGGTTACTCGTAAGGCCAAGCTTCCCAATGGCTTGGGGAAAGCCCTCGCTCACTTGTACGTATTGGCCCCTTGTCTGACACAAATGTGTCTCCTTGTGAGGCTATTTATAGTGCTGATGTCTCTCCTGTCTGGTGTCTCCCTACTAGACTTGTGTTAACTCTTATCACTCTCTAAAGCCTTATTGGAGATTCTGACACTACCTACCTACCTACCTCATACCCTAATGTCATATGCTTCATTGTTTTATTAGTGTCATCAATGTTGGTGGCAATTATGTTGAGAAATAAAGGGACGATGTATGTACAAAAATAAACTGGTTTCAAGTTGTTATCATATTTAGTTATTTTTCTACAGCCAATTGTAACTTACTTATTGACTTCCACTGGTCGAACGAATGGTTATATCCATAGCAAAAATGTGAACAATCATTTAAGTAAATCAAAGCATGCTTCAATACAATGGAAACATCCTTCTTCGCATTGTGTTCAAAAATTCAAGGATACGCCATCAGCAGGGAAGGTTATACTGACAGTGTTCTGGGATTGTCAAGGAATGCTTTCAACCAATTTCAAGAAGAAAGGTGACAATGTGAATTCTGAATCGTACTGTGAAGTTCTATCAATGCTTCACGATGAAATTCGAAGAAACGACCAGGACTGCTAACTAGAGAAGTGTTGCTTCTTCATGACAATGCCAGACCACATACGGCTCGATTAACTCAGAAGAAAATTAACCAACTAAGGTGGGAAGTTCTGGAACATCCACCCTTACAGCCCGGACTTAGCCCCCCAGCAATTTCCACATTTTTGGTTCACTGAAAACCCACGTGGGCGGGAGACATTTCGCGAATGACGCCGAAGTTGAATGAGAAATTAAAATGTGATTTAGAAAACAGAGCACGCAGTCCTATGCAGCCTGTTTGGGAGGACTGATAAAACGATAAGATAAGTGCATCAATGTTGGTGGCAAATATGTTGAGAAATAAAGGGACGATGTATGTACAAAAATAAACTGGTTTCAAGTTGTTATCATATTTAGTTATTTTTCTACAGCCAATTGTAACTTACTTATTGTCTTCCCCTGGTCGAACGAATGGTTATATCCATAGCAAAAAGGTGAACAATCATTTAAGTAATGTATAGTAATCACTGGTAATATCCATACAAATGATGAACAAAAAGGTGAAAAATCATTTCTATAACACGGTAATGAACAAAAATATACATTGCCAAAATATGTTGCTGGAAGTCATTTGTGCTTAAAGACGATATGAATGTGATATAATTTCACGTACTGGGTCCTTGACTCTCAGTGTCTCTCTATCTACATGCTACCTGTCTACCTACCTACCAACCTACCTACCTACCTACCAACCTTCCTACATACCTACCTACCTACCTACCTACTTACCTTCCTACCTACCTACCTACCTACCTACCTACCTACCTACCTTCCTAACTGCCTGATTGCCTGGCTGGCTGGCTGTCTAGCTGAATGTCTGGCTATATGTTTGTCTGATGTCAATATAACTTAATTTTGTTGTGTTTATGCTATGTTTTTTTTTTTTTAAATATCTTATTTACAGGACATCGCTGTTAACACCAGCACTGCTGTTGTTGATTTCTTCGCAAATTTACGTTCCGCAGTTTGCCATTGCTTTCTGAACGACCTGCTCCCATACCATTACGATAAAACCCAGCGCGACACAGTCTGCTGCCAAATAGGTCGCAAATGTGTTTCGAATGCAAGTAGCGGAATTATGAACCGCTTCTATATCGCCTTTGCCACGGAGGTATGTACTGTTAGCTTTCTGTAATTTCGTCTGTTCATCCTGTGGGTCGTCGGAGTTCGTTCTTTGTGCGACGCTTTCGACAGTTCGCTGCGGAAAGAAACTGTGCCATATGGGATAAAAACCTGGTGTAATGAAGTCGATATGTCAGCTTTTAAGCGACTTCAGTCTGCCCTGAGTGTTCTATTCTGTCTCTCCTGCCATGACCCGTGTACAGAATGACTGGTCGCTTACAGTGTGATCTGCGGCAACTGGCCAGAGAATTAGAGGAGTGCAGATGTCAACTCGGTCACGTCAATACGTACCTGTCCGCGCTCAGACAGGAAGTGACAGGAGCCCGTTTTGCGCTGACCACTGTCTGCCATCTAACAGGTCAGTTGGGGACGCCGCGGTTGAGAGGTTACCGTGCCGCCTCAAGCTCAGAAGGTAGCGGTTTCGATCCTTGTATTGGGGTGGGAACTTCCCAAAGAACCACTGGTATCTGATGATATCACACGTCCGACTGATCACTTGGGCAGTGGATCGGATACCTTCTTCTTCTTCTTCATCTTCTCCTCCTCCTCCTCCTCCTCCTCCTCCTTCTTCTTCCCTCCCGGCTGGATGCCCGGGCCGTCGCACCCCCCGCACCCCCGTCTGCATGCCACTGCTAACTAACTAACTAACTAACTAACTAACTAACTAACTAACTAACTAACTAACTAACTGACTGACTAACTAACTATCTAACTAACTAACTAACAGGCTAACTGACTGACTAACTAACTAATTAACTACTAACTTACTAGTTAAGTAGCTTACTCACTAACTAACTGACTAACTAGCTAACTAATTAATTAACTAGTTTACTAATTAACTAACAATCTAGTTAAGTAGCTTATTAACTAACTAACTGTCTAACTAACTAACTAACTAACTAACTAACTAACTAACTAACTAACTAACTAACTAACTAGCTTAATTACTAACTAATTAACTAATTAGTTAACCAGCTAACTAACTAACAAACTAACTAACTAACTAACTAACTAAGTAACTAACTATCTAACTAACTAACTAACTAACAGGCTGACTGACTGACTAACTAACTAATTAACTAGCTAACTAACTTACTAGTTAAGTAGCTTACTCACTAACTAATTGACTAACTAACTAGCTAACTAATTAATTAACTAGTTTACTAATTAATTAACTAACAATCTAGTTAAGTAGCTTATTAACTAACTAACTGTCTAACTAACAAACTAGCTTACTTACTAACTAATAAACTTATTAGTTAACTAACTAACTAACTAACTAACTAAATAACTAACTAACTAACTAATTAATTAATTAACTAACTAACTATCTAACTAACTAACTAACAGGTTGACTGACTCACTAGCTAACTAACTACCTAACTAACTAACTAACTAACTATCTAACTAACTAACTAATTAACTAACTAACTAACAGGCTGACTGACTGACTAACTAACTAATTCACTAGCTAACTAACTTACTAGTTAAGTAGCTTACGCACTAACTAATTGACTAACTAACTAGCTAACTAATTAATTAACTAGTTTACTAATTAATTAACTAACAATCTAGTTAAGTAGCTTATTAACTAACTAACTGTTTAACTAACTAACTAGCTTACTTACTAACTAATTAACTTATTAGTTAACTAGCTAACTAACTAAATAACTAACTAACTAACTATCTAACTAACTAACTAACTAACTAATAAGTTAACTAACTAACTAACTAACTAACTAACAAGATTACTAACTAAGTAACTAACTAACATTGCTGATATTTTGATCTGAATTCACAGCAATGTCCAGTAGTGAGAGCTCACATCTCCGTATCCTAGAACCAACATGCTACAAGATATACCAACACATACACACACAGGCCGACGCCAAGTACACACTGGACCTTGTCAGGTAGTGTGATTGTGTCGGTGTGTGTGTGAGAGAGAGAGAGTCAGTGTGTGTGTGAGAGGGGGAGAGAGAGAGAGTCAGTGTGAGTGTGTGTGTGAGAGAGAGAGAGTCAGTGTGTGTGTGAGAGATAGAGAGTCAGTGTGTGTGTGTGTGTGTGTGAGAGAGAGAGAGTCAGTGTTTGTGTGTGTGTGTGAGAGAGAGAGAGAGAGAGAGTGTGTGTGTGTGTCAATGTTTGTGTGTGTATGTGAGAGAGAGTGAGAGAGAGAGAGAGAGAGAGTCAGTGTGTGCGTGTGTGTGAGAGAGAGAGATAGAGAGAGATAGATTCAGTGTGTGTGCGTGCGTGTGTGTGTGTGTGTGTGTGTGTGTGTGTGTGTGTGTGTGTGGTGGACACAATGATGAGAATCTGACGAAATTCCTATTGTTTTAAGGCACAAGCAACAAGTAATCATAAATGGTAATTTACCGTGTTGTCCATGCAGTATGATCCTTCTCTCGGCCTGCCTAGTTTTCTTCAGAGGAAAGGTAACACGAATACGTCTGGAACAAGATCAGCTGCAGAAGCTGCCGTATTAGTAAAGCAATGCTCTAACTGTCCGCTTGTCGGAGCTTCGATCCTAGACCTGTTGCCAACCAAGGCTTAGGGCCAGGTCTGGCCTGCCATGTCATTTAGTCCTTAGGCTGCAATCTCTCGCACCATTATATGACTTGTGCCCTCCCATTTGCGCTCCTTCACTCAAAGCCATTGACATAATGTGGGGTGTCGGGTTTGATAAGCGCCGCCAACATTCTAACAGAAAGGAGTTGGCACCGTCTACATACGGTAACTCAATCACACATGACTAAGGCTGGCATACAGAACAGCAATTACAACTATGGGAAAACAACAAACAAACATCGAGAAGCGCTGCATTCGAGCACATCATGACGAATGGAAATAATTGTGGTTGACGAGAGAGTGGTTGATGGAGCGAAATTATGCTTGATGACACAAAACCATAGCATGGAGTCATATCTTCAATAGACAGCATTTGATGATTGGTTTCCGAACCAGAGCTCCCTCGGTCGCTTGGTATGCTTAGATGTTGTGGGTTATTAAGGTGTAAAATACTCCGTCGATCCATTTTGTTTGTTGCCTTCCCCTGCCTCTTGGTGTTTCCATTTTCATGTTGTATGCTCTTGCCGATTACGACTTATTCTTATTCTTCTTTCGTTCGCTTGAAATATGTCTATAAGTGCAATGTTGTCTCTTGTATGAATTTAACTGTCTTGTTTGTTCACTCAGTGGTCAATAGAGTTTATCTTTCACTGTCGTCTCTCTAGGCCAGAAGGTTTGCCTAGACATGTTGTAATTTGGGCAGTCTTGGAGTATGTGCTCTGCTGTCTGCCACGCCAATGCACATGTGCACATGGCTGATTCACCAATCTTGAATTTATATACATCTCATCTCATCATGCTCCTCTTGTACCTTGCGGTGTCGAGGTAAAGTATAAACTTCGTGAGAGTGCCAGATTATAGGCTTCATATATCGATATTCCCATGGACTCTGCTATTCCCTCCGTCCAACGTTTACGTGGTCGGCCTCTTCCTCTGATTCCATCTAGTCTGTACATCATTGCTTGTTGTGGTATGCTGTTGACTGGTAACCTACTTGCATGGCCAAACCATCTGACTTGCTGTTTTCTGATAAAATCTTGTGCTGCTTTAACCCCCACTTTAGTCTTGATTTCTTCATTTCTGATCTTATCTCTTCTTGATACGTTGAGTATTCTTCTCAGGAACCTCATTTCTGTTGTTGTGATTTTTCTTTTCTCTTTTTCTGTCATTGTCCATTTTTGGCATTGGTAGCATAGAGTTGGCAGGAAGATTGTATTGTAAATGCTTTCTTAGTAGTAATTGATACATGTTTGTTCTTTAGTATTGGTGCCATTTGTCCAATTAGTTGATTTGCCTTATTGCACCTATTTTCGATCTCGTCTTCTGATCTGCCATTTGATGATATTATACTTCCTAGGTAGTTGAAACTTTTTACTTGTTTCAAGGGATGTTCGTTAAGGTGAATTTTTATTGTTTGTTCTTCTTTAGTTATAGTCATTACCTGTGTTTTGCTTGTGCTAATTTTCATGTTATGCTCCCTACACATTTCGTTTAGACTTCATGTGGTCTTGTAATTCAGCTTCTCAGTTTGCTATTAGTGCTTGGTCATCCGAAAACAGGAGTTCTCTAATGGTTAGATTTGCAGATGGTTCTTCTTCTTTGTTCTCATCATGCGGTATTCTTGCTGTCTGTAGCCAGTTGTCCCTAGGGGGAAAGTGGAGTCAACAGGCACACTGTTTAAAATCCTTTTCCTTATTGTGGGCCTCGGCCAGACATTTGTCTACATACCCCCTGTAAATCTTAGGTACCCTGTCCCTCTCTTTCCTCTTCTTCTTCTTACCACTAAACAATACCCTTCATATTGTTTCAGAACATACCCACACAAGACTGTATTTTAACAAATGCTAAAATAAAACATTTAATACAGAAATTGTCACGTGTGTGTGTGTGCACTGTTGCGTGTGGACATATGTAGTATTTTCTATGGTGTATGCGAGAATAGATTAGTGAGCTCAGGATCGTTCTTCATCATGTTAGGCCATGCCACATCACACCACAGTAAGTTCAGAACAGGTCTCACCGAATGTCGACTCAATCCGGACAATGGTTGACTTCTTGGAGTTAATCCTATATATAGTCTGAGTGACTGTTCTCCCCCACTGAATATGGTATACCAAAGTCCACAAGTTCAGAACCCCCGATGTATTTAATGTGTCTATAACGATCCTGGAACCTAGGAATCTCGCACAAGTTTAAAGAAAACTTTCTGTCCTATGGCAAAATGTTGCTGAATGAATGTCTTTACTCTGCAACCTCTCTACAACCTATAGTGATGGTCACTAGACATAGTCACAGTTACTTTAAAATCACTGTTGTTTCACCTCTCTACCTAATATTGTCATTATCCTTGGAGGTGCTAATCGTTTCATAAAACCAACTGCCCTGAGCACTCAATCACTGCTACACTGGACCTTTCAGGGTAACACTCCTGATTTCTATGAGTTTATAATTTTTGGAACGTTATCCCATTTTTGAGGCCATTTCGTATAACTGCCCTCAGTGTGACTGCTATTTTTCTCCTCTCTCAGCTGTCCTTAATTTCTCGGGTACAGTAAAATATCACTCAGTGTGACTGGCATTGTCCACACCTCGTAGTAATACTTTCTTTCTGTTAAACAGTTGAACCTGTAGAGAATAGAACATTCTGTGAGAGAAAAACCCTATTCCAATCCACTATATGTGATTATAGGCCAAAGGCCACTTCAGACATGTATCCTAGTTAATCTAGAACTACCCTCTGGCATCAAGGCAGAGGCGTTCGTCACATTTGGGTGATAAGGGAAAAGAAAGACCAAACAGGAAAAACACAGGAGCCCCAGTGGGCCTCACTACGGGAATATCCCACCCTGTACATTTCCTTTATCCCCCCAGCCATCTCAAATCTCAACGAATATCATCCCATTACACTGGTCTTACCCTGCCGAGTGAAATGATATATAACTCTACTTATAAATTAACTACCTTATGCTAGTGTTCCGAGTTTGAATTCACAATTCACAACATGAAAAACAATGTCCCTTGTTTCCAGACAACATGAGGACACTGTGAATCCATTCTCCATTCGAATTGGAACACACAAACACTCCCGTTATCTGTAATTCGTAAACAGACTGAACACAGATTCCGTAAATTCCTCCAACTAAAATGTTGCACGAGTGACGTTCTTTTGGTGTTAACAAAAGTGGTTCAAGGGCAGATTATCCATGTCTGAATAAATTCTCTTCCTTGGGTTTCATCAATGTCACAATAGTAGATTATCTCTCCTTTTGGACAATCCATGCACAAGTCGCCTCCCCCTTTTTTCAACATATGCCTACAATTTCCCGTCTTGTGGGGATTGTCAAAGACGATTTTCCTGTTTGATGCTGGAGAGCGGTGTCTTTGATCTAACTGGTAAACAACTGCAGCTGTGCAGTCAGACTTTATTGGTTTTTCTGTCCTGGTTAAAACCAAATGTGGCTTTGCACACAGGCTATGAATATGACCGTCTGTATTGTCATAATCTGGATCGAAATCCTTCAGTATTATGTGACATAGGCCCCCTCTTAAGAGAGTTGACCGCATCAACTCTTACTCACTGGAGGTTCGATCCAGATGATCCACAACAATCCACTCATCAAACGCATGTTCAGTTTCTGGGAGATGGCTCAGCACATCAATTGTTGATAGTCTGCCTGTATCCTCAAAGGTATTGCCTCTCCAGCAATTAGGCGATCTCACTGATAGCCTATATCTTCCTAATGCCATGCACTAATGTTGGCGTATCGCTCCTGTACGTTTAGTCGGCCAACTTCCGACTTGCGTAAGCGATGGCTCACAATACAGACGGATCGTTCCATCCTGACTGTAACAGTGTCTCCATATCCGCTTGGTTTCCTCAAGTTTTACATCCTGGGATTTGCGGTATCGTTCTCGTTGGACAGAATTGTCTTCCCCAACGCTCCTGGATTTTTGCTTCCAAGACCATCTCGGTCGATGTTGGATCCGGTCAGCCAATCCTTGGTTGGAGTCTCGGGTATTTCGCGCCGTTCCCGACGTTACCCACCCCTTCTGAACTGGGTTACTAGCGAATGGTTCACTATTGGCCTCTTCCTGACGTGTGATTTCCCTCCTCTCTTCGGCTGGAAAATCTGACCTACCTCGTACGTTCCCATAGGCCTTCCTATGTAGTACTTGGGATCTCTGGTCTCCGTCTGGACCTGTAACCTTTTTCCCAATGGCTGCCATTACCATAAGGTGAGGGGATTTGATATCGGATCTCTCCTCATACTTCTGCAGGAGATGCCTAGGAAGACTGTTCAGTTCTCCCCCGATCCGAATTTCGTAGGTGTTCCGGGACACAACCTTTACCACAGGATAAGGTCCATGCCATCCTGCTTGCATCATGTTGGTCTCTGCTGGTCCCCACACTACTACTTTCTCTCCCACCTTAAGAGCTCCTTTACTCTTCGTCCGATTTTTGGGTGGTGCCTTCTGGCACTCTGGACAAGACTTAACCAACCGGCGTACATCACCAGTCATTCCTGGCCAGCAATAATGGCCGGAAATCTGCTGCAACGTCTCTCTGACACCCATATGTCGAGTTCCGGATATCTGACTACCGGATATGGTATGCCCGCTCTGAAGAATGTGAGGACGGTGGGCTTCTGGGACCACCAACTGCTCATGCAGTTTGTCTCCCCTTCCAGCTCTCCGATAGAGTAGTCGATTCCTCAGAAAGTACTGCCCCCGTTCTGATGGGTCAGCACTTTTTTGCAGCTTCTTGTAACAAGGACGCAACGTTGTGTCCTTCCTCTGGGCGGTATGCAATTCCCCAGGCACTGGGTTGTGGCATAGCGGGTCTGCCCTCTTTTCCTTCCCTTGAGATCCAGTGGCTGATGTTCCCCGGTGGGCGGGTTGTTTGGGCATCCCCAAGAACACGTATTTCGTACCAAGGATCACGGGAAATAGGGAATCCGATAACACAGCTGCTGGAATGATGCCTGTGACGTACCTGGATTTAATCTCCACCTTGGCGATTGGCAGCGTCATGGCAACAGCACTCCTCATTGCAGGCTGTATCTCAATAGTCTCCCCTGTGAGTTGGTCTGGGCGTACCAAGCTGGCATCAATCACCGCTTCCCCGTCCAAACCAGAATCATAGAGACAGGTAACCTGCTGGCCGTTGACTTCAATCCGTTCGACCACAGGTGGCCTCTCTTGGTCCAGAGTTCCTTCAACAACCTCGACCTTTTCAGTGACACCCACCTTTGGAGCCACGCGGCAGGCTGCGAAGTGAGAGCTTTTCGATTTCGATTTGCAGTCTTTTGTGTTGTGAGAGGGTGACTTGCAGATCGAACACCACTTCTCAGACCACTGTCGTTTCGGTTGAGAGTTGGGTGGGCTCTGTCTCCCATCCTTTGTCTTCTCTGGACTCTTCTCTGAGTGTTCTGCATAAGGTTCAACTTTCTTTGTTTCTGAGCCCTTGAATTTCTTTCGGTCATGTTTCTCCTGACCTTTGTTGGTTGGTGTACAGGTTTCTTCCGCCTCCCCATGGACTTCAACGAATCTTTCCGCCAGCTTATTCACCACATCAAGCCGTTCCGCCCCTTGTTCTCCCAAGAATGTCTTCAGAGGTTCTGACATTTGCTGTCGCATCTGGTCGACAATCATGAGCTCTTCCAGACTCTCATAGTCATGCTTGAACCCTGCCAAATCCATCCATTTTTGGAGGTAGGATTTCAGGCGCAAACTGTAGGCGGTGAATAGCTCTCCTGGCTCTCGTTTCGCTGCTCGAAACTTCTTCCTATATGTACTTGATGTGATCTCGTAATGTTTCAGCAAAGCGGCTTTCAATTCGTCGTAATTGTTCTCGTGTCCTGGCGGCAGGCGAGAATAGACCTCGTAACCGGTTCCAAGCAATCCCTGGGATAGCTTAAGATTCCATTTTTCTCGGTCCAGACCCATAGCAACGGACATGGCCTCAAAGCGTTGAAGGTACTGGTCAATCTTCTCTTTGCCCTGATCATAGACCGCTAGAGGAAACTTCATAGCATGGTAACTATGTCCACCTGCTGAAGTTGAGCCTGGGACTGAGGAACCTCCAACTGCACCCTCAGTTTCCCCATTAGATTGTCTCTTCAACTCAAGTTCCCTCATCCTGTACTCGTGCTCCCTTTTCTGAGCCTCCTGCTCTGCTTCCCGTTTCCTAGCAGCTTCCTCCACTTCCAGTTTCTTGGCTGCCTGCTCAGCTTCAAGTTCCATCCTTCTCATGGCTTGCTCAGCCTCAAGTTGCCTAGCAGCTTGTTCTGCTTCCAATTTCTTAGCTGCTTGGTCTAACTCCATTCTTCTCAATTCCAACTCCACCTTTCGATCTTCCCTTTCTGCTTGACGATACTCCCTCTCCACTTCCTGTATGTAATCCGTTAAAGCTAAACCAGACAAACCCATTCCTTCCCCCTTTTCCCTTAGTTCTACAGTGGTTAATTTAGGGGTGGCCATATTTCAAAGAGGTAAGTCAGCAGGTTGAGTCTAAAACCCCAAGCAATATAGATAATTAATATCTAAAATTAATCTATATATAAGACACCACACAGTACACCACAACACAATCTCTCAACGACAAGAGTAGACTAGGACCAAGACCTATGTAGACTTGTAAAGTGTGAACAGGAAAGTTATGTGCCTTAACACCTATCCACATTCACTATAACTTGATCTTTAACTGTCCGGCCCTACCTCTATCACGGTAATTTCACCCACAATAATGTAATATCACCAACATTAAGGTAATGTCACCTTCCTGTGTGACGTGCCCATGTAAATGTCGCTATCCTTAATGTGATATCACCATCCCGCGCGAGCCCCCATAAATGTAGCCAGTTGTCCCTAGGGGGAAAGTGGAGTCAACAGGCACACTGTTTAAAATCCTTTTCCTTATTGTGGGCCTCGGCCAGACATTTGTCTACATACCCCCTGTAAATCTTAGGTACCCTGTCCCTCTCTTTCCTCTTCTTCTTCTTACCACTAAACAATACCCTTCATATTGTTTCAGAACATACCCACACAAGACTGTATTTTAACAAATGCTAAAATAAAACATTTAATACAGAAATTGTCACGTGTGTGTGTGTGCACTGTTGCGTGTGGACATATGTAGTATTTTCTATGGTGTATGCGAGAATAGATTAGTGAGCTCAGGATCGTTCTTCATCATGTTAGGCCATGCCACATCACACCACAGTAAGTTCAGAACAGGTCTCACCGAATGTCGACTCAATCCGGACAATGGTTGACTTCTTGGAGTTAATCCTATATATAGTCTGAGTGACTGTTCTCCCCCACTGAATATGGTATACCAAAGTCCACAAGTTCAGAACCCCCGATGTATTTAATGTGTCTATAACGATCCTGGAACCTAGGAATCTCGGCACAAGTTTAAAGAAAACTTTCTGTCCTATGGCAAAATGTTGCTGAATGAATGTCTTTACTCTGCAACCTCTCTACAACCTATAGTGATGGTCACTAGACATAGTCACAGTTACTTTAAAATCACTGTTGTTTCACCTCTCTACCTAATATTGTCATTATCCTTGGAGGTGCTAATCGTTTCATAAAACCAACTGCCCTGAGCACTCAATCACTGCTACACTGGACCTTTCAGGGTAACACTCCTGATTTCTATGAGTTTATAATTTTTGGAACGTTATCCCATTTTTGAGGCCATTTCGTATAACTGCCCTCAGTGTGACTGCTATTTTTCTCCTCTCTCAGCTGTCCTTAATTTCTCGGGTACAGTAAAATATCACTCAGTGTGACTGGCATTGTCCACACCTCGTAGTAATACTTTCTTTCTGTTAAACAGTTGAACCTGTAGAGAATAGAACATTCTGTGAGAGAAAAACCCTATTCCAATCCACTATATGTGATTATAGGCCAAAGGCCACTTCAGACATGTATCCTAGTTAATCTAGAACTACCCTCTGGCATCAAGGCAGAGGCGTTCGTCACATTTGGGTGATAAGGGAAAACAAAGACCAAACAGGAAAACACAGGAGCCCCTAGTAGGGCCTCACTACGGGAATATCCCACCCTGTACATTTCCTTTATCCCCCCAGCCATCTCAAATCTCAACGAATATCATCCCATTACACTGGTCTTACCCTGCCGAGTGAAATGATATATAACTCTACTTATAAATTAACTACCTTATGCTAGTGTTCCGAGTTTGAATTCACAATTCACAACATGAAAAACAATGTCCCTTGTTTCCAGACAACATGAGGACACTGTGAATCCATTCTCCATTCGAATTGGAACACACAAACACTCCCGTTATCTGTAATTCGTAAACAGACTGAACACAGATTCCGTAAATTCCTCCAACTAAAATGTTGCACGAGTGACGTTCTTTTGGTGTTAACAAAAGTGGTTCAAGGGCAGATTATCCATGTCTGAATAAATTCTCTTCCTTGGGTTTCATCAATGTCACAATAGTAGATTATCTCTCCTTTTGGACAATCCATGCACAAGTCGCCTCCCCCTTTTTTTCAACATATGCCTACAATTTCCCGTCTTGTGGGGATTGTCAAAGACGATTTTCCTGTTTGATGCTGGAGAGCGGTGTCTTTGATCTAACTGGTAAACAACTGCAGCTGTGCAGTCAGACTTTATTGGTTTTTCTGTCCTGGTTAAAACCAAATGTGGCTTTGCACACAGGCTATGAATATGACCATCTGTATTGTCATAATCTGGATCGAAATCCTTCAGTATTATGTGACACTGTCTCTGCTTGGCTGGTTTCTTTACATATGTTGTCTATATATGTTATGAACAAGAAAGGGGACAGGACACAACCTTGTCGTACTCCAGATCTTATGGTGAAGGGTTCTGAGTGTCCTCCAGTTGCTCTCACTATGCATTCACTGTTGTTGTATAATCTTCTACATAGGTTTGTTAGATGTGTACTCACTCCATATTGTTTAAGGATTTATCACAGCTTGTTTCGTTTCTATCTACTCTATCAAATGCCTATTCTTGGTCGACAAAGGCTAAGTAGAGTGTTTCATTGAATTCGATTGATTTTTCTATAAGTTGTCTAAGAGCAAAAATGGCATCTGTGCATCCTTTGTTTTTCCTAAATCCAAGCTGTGTTTCGCTTAGCTGGGGTTCTAAAGTAGTTCATAATCTTTTTTCTAGAATTTTGCAAAATATTTTCCCAGTATGACTCAACAGTGAAATGCCTCTGTATTAAGTGCAGTCTCTTTTGCTGCCTTTGTTTTTCCAAATTGGGATAATTATGGCGTTTCCCCAGTCTCGTGGTGTCTGTTGTTCTAACCAAACATGGATGAATAGTCTATGTAGCCAAGCTTTTCCTACTTCTCTTGATGCTTTAATTAGTTCATTTGGTATTTCATTCTGTCCTGGTGATTTGTTCAATGGGGCTAATCTGATGGCTGCTATAATTTCTTCTTTTAGTATGTCTGGTTCTAGTTCCTCGGTGACATATGTATAGGTCTCTTGAATTCCTGTGCATCTGATGGGATATTGAGAAGTTGTTCGAAATACTGCTTCCATCTTATTAGGATTTGTTTTTTGTTCACTTATTGGTTTTCCATTTTCGCTGTTAATTATTTCAGTTGGGTCAAACGGTTCTCCTCTGTTTCGCATTGCACCTATCTTTTTGTAGAAGTTTCTAGTTGCCTCCTTGTAGTTTTTATTTAGGGTTTCTCCATACTCTTCCCAGTCTTTTTGTTTTTCCCTCTTTACTATTCTATTCACATGTCTTCTCGCTATTCTATATTCTATGTAATCACATTCCTGTTTGCTTTTCAACCACTTTTTGTATTTTTCCTTTTTGTCTTTTACCGCTTCCTTTACTTCTGCGTTCCACCAACTTGTTATTTTCTTTAACCGTGTTTTGCGTTTTTTTCGAGGTTCCACATGTTATTTTTGCAGTATTTAAAATGCTTGATTTGAACTTTTCTCATTCTTCTTCCACTGTTTGTCTTTCTGCAGGTAATTTTTCAAAGAGTTGTTAGTTCTTTCTCATAATTTTCTCTTACTGACTCGTCTTTAGGGTTTTTTAAGTTTACTGATTCGCATGGCATGTATTTTCCTGCTCTTTGTTTTCTTCTTCTGATGGTTCTTATTGTGGCAACGACTGCTTTATGATCTGTGTTTATACTGAAATTGGGCACTGCCCTTGCATCTAATATATTTCTCTTTGTGCAGTTTCTTGTTAATATAAAATCAATTTGGCTTTTAATATCTAGATCGTTCCATTTATACCAGGTGCATACTTGTGAATCCTTATGTTTATAGAATGTGTTTGTTATATATAGGTCGTGTTGGCTGCAAAGCTCCAATAGTCTACTTCCGTTATCATTCCTCTCATTTCGCTTGTCTCCAAATGCTCCCAGATGTTTTCTATGCCCACTCTGTTATGTCCTAGTCTTGCATTGAAGTCTCCCATAACTATGATGTTGTCCTGCTTATCTATTTTATTTAGCACATCATGTATGTCTTCGTAGTAGTCCTCGCATTCTTGCTCATTATTGTTTGCATTACATGATTCGTATATTTGTACATATGTTGTAATTGTTTGTTCTTTTATTCTCACTTTTATGATTCTTTCTGATATATATTTTATTTCTAGTATTCCTCTTGCAATCCGTGGTTCGATGACTATTCCAACACCGTGTCTTGCCCTTTCTTGCTGTTCTATTCCAGAGTAAACAAACGTGTAACTGCGGTGGAGCTCCGTGCATCCTTTCCCCTTTGTTCTGGTGTCCGCTATTCCCATCAATCCAATTTTCCTCTCTTCCATTGTTTCTATAAGCTCTTCTTCTTTACTATTGAACCCACAGACATTCATTGTGCCTATTTTTTGAGTCGCTGATCTATCTCGCGGTCCATTAACATTACCGGGTCGATATCCGTTTGGGTCAATCCGTTTATACTTCTTAGTTTTTCTACGAGCAGTATGAAGATCCCCTGCCGGCTTGCTAGGCCAGTCGCAGGTTTAAGACACTAATCTGACCACAGGGAGTCCATCCCCTATGGCGAGCCATAGCCCCGTTAGCCCATGGCCTCGCGGTCATGGTTGCCCGGTCTGCACCACGCGGAGGTGGGGGTTGACTTGTGTAGTCTGCGGGTCATCGGCAGGCTACTAATTTTCGCTCTTCACCCCTCCTGGGACAGACTAGCCGATCCTAACCCTGCTGGCTGTAGGGCCAGGCGCATTCCACACCTTGCAGACACAATATTGTATTTATATACATGTAGTTGCTTAATCTTATGTATCCTGTTTTGAGGCGTAGAATAATGACTTGTTCTGGTCTGTCCATAATGTGGTAGTCGTACTGAACAGTTGTATTTTTTTTTGGGAGGGGGGGGGGGGGGGAACTTTCTGACTGATTTGATCGTTCTTTTCTTTTCGTGATATGTAATGGGCACATCAGGCTGTTATTCTTTTGCTCCTTCCTTAGCCAATCGATCAGCTCTGTCGTTTCCAGGTATTCTACAGTGGGATGGCCGCTTGCGACATTTGGTTCATTCTCATTAGGAGGCCGAACCAGATAAGTCTTTGTCTATCGATGAATTTATCAACTGGTGTTGTTGTAACTATTTTATAGATGTTCTCGTTTCTATTATGGTCCCTTCTTGACTTGTGCGCTGCTTTTCTCAGACAACTTTCCACAAGTGGTGAGTTTTATCTTTTGTTCTTTAGTTAGTGCCTATGTTGGTTATCAGTTATCAGTTATCAGTTGGGGTATCTTCATTGCACTCCGGACATGTCCATAGGTGCTCAGATCCTCCCCCCAGCATATGCATCAGCATCCGGTGTCTAATAGTGCCAGTTCTGTGTTGTTTGACGAGGCGCCTTGTTTTCCCGATGTACCTCTCGCGTCTGGCCGTACCGATTCTTACTCCCAAGTCTTTCATCCTGGACAGCGATGTGGATTCACTGACCTCAAAGTCAGTGGTTATCGGATGCCTATGTTGGTATATCAATTGAATTTATAAACCATTTTGAACATGATAATAACGATTCTTGATATCAATTTTAATCTTCCTAGATAAAGATTTTGGTGAAACGATTGACTGTCTGTGTCTTTACTCTGTCGGGATTCCCAGCTATGTAATATCTTCACCACAAATCGAACCTGGTATGCTTGAGTGAGAGGTGCTCAGTCTATATTCTATATTCTATATCCGAATCCCTTTCTCCTGGTTCTAATCTACTGCCCAAGTATACTTTCATTACTGTTGTAATATTTTTGTAATATTGTCTTAAGTGCAAGTAAATAACCTTTCACCGTGCCTTGGGCCGTATTCCATAAATGGTAAAGTCAACATGCAACGGTCACGTTTCTAGGTCATCATCTTTCGCCAAGCCGATAAGCGTGGGTGGTCATCAGTTCTATATTTTTGATTGGATTAATTTCTAGGGATAACAGGTACAAGATAAAACTAAAGAACATTATTGCGCCTTGATGGTTATCGGATATATTGTTCTAGCTCCCAATTGTATAGACTGATCGGCACCCGGTGTGTGCTGTGGTCAATATAACACCGACCGCCATTATTTTCCGAAATGTTTAGATTAGTTTTTTTTTTTAGTTTAGTCGACGGATCAACATCACGGCCATGGGTGTAACCTATAAGTGCTCCGTTTTACTCCTAACTCAAGCCTGAGTCCGGAGAATCTCAGCTCTGTGCACGAACTCCGTAGCACCGGCGAGGATCCTGAAATACTTTGGGTAGATTTTTAACTCGGAATTTTGCCCGGGCAGCGCCGTTAGGCTACTCTTTTTCGATTTCCAACTGCCGAAAGGATTTTTTACGTGCGTAACAATACACACGGGCGTCCGACTTCACTACCTAGAGACCAAGGGGAAATTTTGTTACTAGGAGTCCACTTAAAAAAATCACTGCCCTCACCGGGGCTTGAACCGGGGACCTCCAGCACTCGAGTTGGACGCCATACCTCGAGACCTTTCAGCCACCCCCCCCCTCCCCAAAATAATTGCTGGTACTCATTTTAGTCTGATTGACCGTGGACAGCCAACTACGACAATTCGAACACACAACCATCGAGTTTGCATTCACACGCACTGGCCACTGCGCTTCCACCCCTTCCGTTGTTGTAAACTTGTTGTATTGTTGAAAATTGTATTCAAAATTGTTGTAACTATTTTTGTTTTTATTAACGTGATTTTGTGGAACCTCTCCACGAAAGGAATCATATTAAAGCTCTGAATGACCTTGAAGTTCTCATATATCGGAAGCACCTGGTTCTACTGCAGGTGTTGCATTGTGGTCACCAGGAACAGGTTCCGCAGGCTAAGGTAAGGATGCCTGTCTTAAGACATCATCCACATCACATTCCATTGTCCAGAGACATCATCCACATCACATTCCATTGTCCAGAGACATCATCCACATCACATTCCATTGTCCAGAGACATCATCCACATCACATTCCATTGTCCAGAGACATCATCCACATCACATTCCATTGTCCAGAGACATCATCCACATCACATTCCATTGTCCAGAGACATCATCCACATCACATTCCATTGTCCAGAGACATCATCCACATCACATTCCATTGTCCAGAGACATCATCCACATCACATTCCATTGTCCAGAGACATCATCCACATCACATTCCATTGTCCAGAGACATCATCCACATCACATTCCATTGTCCAGAGACATCATCCATATCACATTCCATTGTCCAGAGACATCATCCACATCACATTCCATTGTCCAGAGACATCATCCACATCACATTCATTGTCCAGAGACATCATCCACATCACATTCCATTGTCCAGAGACATCATCCACATCACATTCCATTGTCCAGAGACATCATCCACATCACATTCCATTGTCCAGAGACATCATCCATATCACATTCCATTGTCCAGAGACATCATCCACATCACATTCCATTGTCCAGAGACATCATCCATATCACATTCCATTGTCCAGAGACATCATCCATATCACATTCCATTGTCCAGAGACATCATCCATATCACATTCCATTGTCCAGAGACATCATCCACATCACATTCCATTGTCCAGAGACATCATCCACATCACATTCCATTGTCCAGCAGACATCATCCATATCACATTCCATTTTCCAGAGACATCATCCACATTACATTCCATTGTCCAGAGACATCATCCATATCACATTCCATTGTCCAGAGACATCATCCATATCACATTCCATTGTCCAGAGACATCATCCACATCACATTCCATTGTCCAGAGACATCATCCACATCACATTCCATTGTCCAGAGACATCATCCACATCACATTCCATTGTCCAGAGACAATCATCCACATCACATTCCATTGTCCAGAGACATCATCCACATCACATTCCATTGTCCAGAGACATCATCCACATCACATTCCATTGTCCAGAGACATCATCCACATCACATTCCATTGTCCAGAGACATCATCCATATCACATTCCATTGTCCAGAGACATCATCCACATCACATTCCATTGTCCAGAGACATCATCCACATCACATTCCATTGTCCAGAGACATCATCCACATCACATTCCATTGTCCAGAGACATCATCCACATCACATTCCATTGTCCAGAGACATCATCCACATCACATTCCATTGTCCAGAGACATCATCCATATCACATTCCATTGTCCAGAGACATCATCCACATCACATTCCATTGTCCAGAGACATCATCCACATCACATTCCATTGTCCAGAGACATCATCCACATCACATTCCATTGTCCAGAGACATCATCCATATCACATTCCATTGTCCAGAGACATCATCCACATCACATTCCATTGTCCAGAGACATCATCCACATCACATTCCATTGTCCAGAGACATCATCCACATCACATTCCATTGTCCAGAGACATCATCCACATCACATTCCATTGTCCAGAGACATCATCCACATCACATTCCATTGTCCAGAGACATCATCCACATCACATTCCATTGTCCAGAGACATCATCCACATCACATTCCATTGTCCAGAGACATCATCCATATCACATTCCATTGTCCAGAGACATCATATATATCACATTCCATTGTCCAGAGACATCATCCATATCACATTCCATTGTCCAGAGACATCATCCACATCACATTCCATTGTCCAGAGACATCATCCACATCACATTCCATTGTCCAGAGACATCATCCACATCACATTCCATTGTCCAGAGACATCATCCACATCACATTCCATTGTCCAGAGACATCATCCACATCACATTCCATTGTCCAGAGACATCATCCATATCACATTCCATTGTCCAGAGACATCATCCACATCACATTCCATTGTCCAGAGACATCATCCATATCACATTCCATTGTCCAGAGACATCATCCATATCACATTCCATTGTCCAGAGACATCATCCATATCACATTCCATTGTCCAGAGACATCATCCATATCACATTCCATTGTCCAGAGACATCATCCATATCACATTCCATTGTCCAGAGACATCATCCACATCACATTCCATTGTCCAGAGACATCATCCACATTACATTCCATTGTCAAGACATGTTTATGCTTTCGCTGGCTATAACCTCAAGCGCAGTCCATGGGCGTGCCACTACTTCTGGTACACTGGACTGATTTTTGAGTGTGGATTAGCTCTCCCTGTTACCAATTTCCCTGGCCATCAGGCGGATCCTCTCCGAATTCTGATGTACTTGTAATTTACATTCCCAAGTCAAAGACGAGAAGTCAACATTTTAATGCAACTGACCGGTGTAGGGGATGAACCCGCCACCTCGGTATTGGCACACCTGAAGTTTAATAGCAAGAGTTCTGGTAGATTTGACTATGCTGAACTCCTGTTAGAAGATGGTGCTGCTTTTCTCAGACAGCCGGATGTCATTGGAGACTATCCAGTTGCATGCTGGGAATAGGTTAGATGTGTCGATCGAAAGATGCAAATGTTAAAGCTCTGCTGTAGACAAGCACAACGAATTATGCCCCTCACAACAACACAATACCTGACGAAAGTATGCAAGTAAGAAGAAAAATATGAAGAAGATGAGGAGGAGGAGGATTGGAAAGAACAATAAGGGGGAGGAGGAGTAGGAGAAGGATGGGAAAGAAGAAGTTGGAGAAAGAGGAAAGAGAATAAGAAGGGGGAGAATGTGGAAAAGAGGGAGTAAGAGAAAAAATGGAGGAGGTGGGAGAAGAAGAAGAAGAAGAAGAAGAAGAAGAAGAAGAAGAAGAAGAAGAAGAAGAAGAAGAAGAAGAAGAAGAAGAAGAAGAAGAAGAAGAAGAAGAAGAAGAAGAAAGGGAAGAAAAGAAGAAGAGGAAGGCGGAGGAAAAGGAGAAAGATGGAGGATGACTAGGAGTAGGATGCGAAAAAAAGGGAGAGGATGGAGAAGAAAGAGGAGAAAGAAAAGGAGAAAAATGGGAAAGAAGGAGGAAGAAGAAAATGAAGAAAGATGAGGAGTGGGATGGTGATGATGAGGAGAATTAGGAGAAGCTTGCGACGGGAGGTTAACTGAAGAAGAAAGAAGAGGAGGGGAAGTAGGAATAGGAGTAGGATAGAGCTGGAGGAAGAAGAAATAAGAAGAAGAAAGGTAGGAGTGAACCTGTTTCTTTCAAGCAACAATTCTTCCGCTTCTCATCCTCCAAACCCCCTTTTGCTAGATATTTACCGCTTCTCCTATGTTCATTTTAAGTTGCGTGACAATAGTGGAGACAAACATAATTTAAAAATACCTATGTATAATGCCAATTTCAGCGAGACGGTATGTCCACGCACAAAGTGCTAAAAGCAAAGCGCAGAGAACACAAAGAGAACAGCCAAGAACCGATGGATAGTGTCATCATTGAGATTGTGTCTGTGGCAACTGAGATCAGTAAGATCATTCTAGATGCCTTGTCTGTCTATGTCAATGTTTTTTTAATGAGAAGAAGCCGGCTCTGTCGCTAAGGGGTTACAGTCGCAATTTGTAATCCCGCATACCGCGTTCGAAACACAGCTGTGGGCAATTTGGAAGCCGACTGCCATGCGTTGGTTTCAATACAAAGGTATGAGTTCTGGCTGTGTAAGAAGCAATGGCAAACAACTGAATGTAAACTTGTCCAGGGATCACAAACAGCCAAACAATGCTGGAGTTGACTGCGACGTCCTGTAAAGGATATGTAACTAATTTACCTGGGTCGACCAAGTCTAGCATGTATACCAGCAGATGTTTTAGTAAGTGAAGGCGTGCGTTGCGATATTGGACATAACACTACGGGAGTACGGATTGGTCGTTAGCGATACTCGCCATATCACCCCGGGAGTATAGATTGGTCGTTAGCGATACTCGCCATATCACCCAGGGAGTATAGATTGGTCGTTAGCGATACTCACCATATCACCTTGGAGTATGGATTGGTCGCTAGCGATACTCGTCATATCACCCAGGGAGTATGGATTGGTCGTTAGCGATACTCGCCATATCATCCAGGGAGTATGAATTAGTCGTTAGCGATACTCGCCATATCACCCCGGAGCATAGATTGGTCGTTAGCGATACTCGCCATATCACCCCGGAGTATAGATTGGTCGTTAGCGATACTCGCCATATCACCCCGGAGTATGGATTGGTCGTTAGCGATACTCGCCATATCACCCCGGAGTATAGATTGGTCGTTAGCGATACTCGCCATATCACCCCAGAGTATGGATTGGTCGTTAGCGATACTCGCCATATAACTCCCGGGAGTATGGATTGGTCGTTAAAGAATAAGTAAAGAACAAATGTATCAATTTTCGTTGTAGTCACCACTGTGTTCATTGCAAATTTTTTTTCCTTTTCCTTTTTTCCGGGC
>JACEFZ010001112.1:0-24008 GCA_014155875.1 Cepaea nemoralis | reverse complement strand
ATGAAATCAAGACTAAGTTAGGGGTTATAGCAGCGCTAGATTTCGTTAGAAATAGCAAATTAAATGGTTTTGCCATATAACAAGGCTACCAACTAACAGTAGACCACAACAAGCAGTGATGTACAGAACAAATGAAACAAGAAAAAGACGCCGACCATGTAAATAATGGACAGAGGGAAACTTGAAACATGAAGACCATAAGCGGGCAGTCTCCCGCTGTTTATGCTTCACCTCGACACCGCAAGGTACAAGAGGAGCAAGATGAGATGGTTATGATAAGATTAAAAGTTAATGACCATTGTAATTGTAATGCTGTAATTGTAATTTCAGGGAAATATGTGGTTGCTGGGGCGAATGTTGCGAATACCTTGGACTGCCAGAGTAACTAACGACGAATTCCTGGAAGAGGATGATGAAAGTAGTACATTAAATACAACGATAAGAAAGAGACAAACAGCTTTCTTTGGTCATGTGATGAGAAGAGAGGCATTGGAGAACATCGTGGCAACTGGAAAGATTATGCTTAAAGCGTTTAAAACGCCAGAGGAGTCGACTTCATTGCACCGGGTGTTATCCCATATGGCTCGGTCTCTGACGTAAGCTTACACACAAATCATGTACTCCGCATCCCCGGCGACGACCCCTAGGAGTCTTCGGGGAAAATGCACTCGTGAACCGAACGACGTAGCCTAGGATAGAATACACGATCTTCGGAGCGAGTAATAGGCGGTGTAAGCGACTTCGCCACGGATACTCCTGGAAAGATCAGAGAGAGAGAATAGGCAGAGGTAGATTGTAAGAAATAATCCTGGATTTTACCTAGAAGGTCGCATGGAGGAATATCATTAGCAGAGTTGATTCACAACCCGAGATGTGTGGTGAGACATGAACACCTACGCCAGTTGAATAGGCACGTGATGATGATGATGGTGATGATGATGATGATGATGATGATGATGATGATGATGATGATGATGATGATGATGATGATGATGATGATGATGATGATGATGACGACGATGATGATGATGGCCTGTGTTTGGTAAATGCGATAACACTGGTCTATATTTGTATCTTGTTGTAACTCTTGTTATTGTATTGCAGCCTGGCAGTAAAAAGCAGTAATGGCGGCACAGAGAGAGCACGTGACCATAAGCTAGCTTCTATGGTAGAAAAGGATGAACCGTAAGTTGGCCTAGGCCTCACTTTCGTCCGTTCTCTTGAATTCCTTTGCCTTCCGTGTTTCCCGCTGTTTGTTTTCGTTTTCTTCTTGCTAAAGATTCTCAACTTGTATTGTCCTTTGTATTTTCTTGCCATGCTTTGATCACTAGGATGAAAGAAATGTCGCAATGTAATATACAGGTAACTGGGAATATTCTTAAACAAGTGAATCGGTACAATTATATGACTTGAAGAGATTAGAACAAGAATTGCCATTGCGAAGGTAGCCTTTTGCAAGATGGAAAACATAGTGACCAATAAAAAGATATCAATTGCAACAAGAAAAAGAATGTTGAAGTGCTACATAGAACCTGTACTTTTGTATGGATGTAAAGCGTGGACAATGAGCAGACAGGCTGAAAAACATCTAATGGCTGTGAAAATGTGGTTTCTGAGGGAATATTCAAATGAATTGAATTGAGGTGAATTGAACTTTATTTTATAAGAGTTACAAATTGGGCACGTAGGCCCGTCTTACATTCGGCCCTTCCAATCACTCATCTTTCGTTCATCAACAGTGTATGATATATTCACGTAGGGAAGAAAAAAAACATTGTCAAATGAATGAAAAAGAATAACATAGACAGACGGAAAAATCAATGACCAAGTCTTACATTAAACAAATGAAAACCGTAACGTGATTTAGAGAAATTAGATGTAGACAGTCACAAGTTGTATGACACTTTAAAAGAAGAAATAAATTGGAGAACTTGGTGACAACTGGCACTATAGAGGAGTAAAGAACAAGGGGAGAGGGGGCAGAGAAGTAAATACGTGAATGGCTTGGCCACGTGGTGTGGTCTAGACAAGAATACGGTGCTGATCCATGACTCTGGTGATCGTGTGAGATGGGGAATAATGACCGCCCACGCTTATCGGCATGGCACATGATAATGATTGATTGATTGATTGATTGATTGATGATGATGATGATGATGATGATGATGATGATGATGATGATGATGATGATGATGATGATGATGATGATGATGATGATGATGTGATATAACTGAAATACTTTGGCCTTATTTAACGCCACAATGATGGGAAAGATTAAACTGCGCCCTCAACCACCACAATTATAACCAAGGCTGAAGAAGCCTGTTGAACGAGGTGGACACTTTTTTTTCCCCTACAAAACTGAACGGAACAGAAACGTATAGCCATGGTATGCTTGGTTCCTGCGACACGAGACTGGGGCAGACACAGGAGATCAAAGACACTCTGGGCTTTAAAATGCACGAGCCAGTGGATCTGGGGAGAAGGGGGGCGAATCAAGTTTTTTTCGGTGGGTCGTCATAAGAGGGACGTTCTGCAAAGGCATGCTACGTAATGATGGTGAGTTCTGGTATATTCTAATTTCCTTCTAGCTGCCCATGCAACTGCTTAGGAAGAGTAACAGATACCTACTTTAGAAGTAGATAGCATCTAGCTTTAATCATCAAAACTGGAGTTATGCCGAGAGAAAGACTTCATTTATTGTGACGTCGTGATTACCGCGGGAAAAACAAAATCAATGTTCCTGAGGAGCAAGGAAATTATGGACATGGAAGAGTCATCGCAATAAGACAGAAACCAGACTGATTATATCCTCATCAACAGAGATTTCGAAATGCTTTACCTGTCGGAAAATCTATACAAAATGCAGACTGCTAAGTAATCATAGATTGCCTAAAGGCAATTTGAGAGCGTCCTCGCGACGTTGATAGCGGACTGCGCTTGTAATGCCATGGTACACTGTTGGACGTGGCATCGACGCCTGGGGGTCGCCGCTTGCCTGGGGCACCAGGGGGGGGGGGATGCGTGGTCGAGAGGTAAGGTGTCCGCGTCGAGTACTGGAGATCCTGGGTTCAAGGCCCAGTGAGGGCCGGGATGTTTTCACGGGGCGTCTAGTAACGATCCTATGTATTGTTGCGCACGTAAAAAATCTCTTCGCAGTTGGAAATCGAAAAAGAGTAGCATATCGGCGGCTGCCCGGGCATAATTTCCAGTTAAAAAATCTACCCAAAGAATTTCAGGATCCTCGCCGGTGCGACGGAGCTCGCGCACTGAGTTGAGACTCTCCGGACTCTGGCTTGAGTTAGGAGTAAAACAGAGCACTTATGGGTTACACCCGTGTTCCGTGATGTTGATCCGTCGACTAAACTAAACTAAACTAAACTAAATTTGCCAAAATAAAGGAAAGAGTTGCCACCTTGCTCTCGGTCTACAAAATGTGATAGGGTTATCACATTACAGACTCATAGTAGGAAACTACTTCCGGTCTATTTATTTATTAAATACATATAAGACTTAAGATAAATATACACCCAAAAAAACTGTAAATTTCATCGACGTGCAAGTGAAGAAGAAGAAGAAGAAGAAGAAGAAGATAGATAAATTCGGCAGAAGTAAATGACAGACTTGATACATTGTCTGTACCTACAAGTTCTACTTCAAGATGTCAGTGATCAGTGGGAAATATTGAAGAACTTTGTCAGATAGGCATCGCAAACAATTATGACTTCTTCTTTCGTTCGCCTGAAATATGTTTATAACTGCAATGTTGTCTCTTGTATGAATCTAACAGTCTTTTTTAGTTCACTCAGCGGTCCATAGAGTTTATCTTCCACTGTTGTCTCTCTAGGCCAGAAGGTTCGCCTGGATATGTTGTAGTTTGGGCAATCCTGGAGTATGTGCTCTGCTGTCTGCGACGCCAAACCACATGTGCACATGGCTGAGTCACCAATCTTGAGTTTTGTATACATGTGGTTGCGTAATCTATTGTGTCCTGTTCTGAGGCGCAGAATAATGACCTGTTCCATAACGTGGTAGTCGTCTTGAGTAAGGTTTGGTGGCCTTCTGACTGATTTGATCATTCTTTTCTTTTGGTGGTATGTAATGGGCACATCAGGTTGTTCTTCTTTTGCTCCTTCCTTAGCCAATCGATCAGCTCTGTCGTTTTCGGGGACTCCACAGTGGGATGGTATCCACTGTATGGTGACCTTACGCTGACTGCTAAGTTCAGAAAGTAGTGTCCTTAGAACTGGCAATTTCCCAGACAGGAGCGCCTCTATTACGGATTTTGCATCTGTCAATATCACCACAAGTTGTGTACCATGACTGGTATAATTATGACAAAATTGAAGATGATAGGTAGTTGGAAATGGATGACTGCAAACATCTTGCAACCGACGGAAATAAGAAGAAACTAACAAAACTAATATTGAGAATATGAAGATATCCACGTGCAAATGGTGGAGTTACGCATTGAAGCAAAAGAGGCATGTCTCGATGACATCTGTAGGGGAATCTTTTTTTAAAAAAAATAGCACAATGTCCAACATATAAAATTAATGCACAAAAGAATTAATGATGCCAGTAAAAATAGAACGCTCACATCTACGAGTTGCTTAAAAACCAAATAAGGCGAAATCATAATGGACAGATGAGATTTTAATTTAATGACAGTGAAAATCTAGTTTCTGAGGAAAATGCACAGAATACCACGGATATACAGAAATGCTAATGAGCAAGTTCTATAAGAGGCAAATGAAAATCGTAAACTGATTCGAGAAACTAGATCTAGGCAGTCTTGGTTTTGGAAAATGTTATGAGAAGAAATAAACTAGTCAAGTTATTCACAACGGACAATATTGATGGGGAAAGCCGGGGAAAGGCAGAGATATAAATACCTGGTTGGCTTTGCCATATCGCATAATCGGGACAAGAACACGGACCAGCTCAAAGATGCGTGAAATGGAGAACTATGACCGCACATGCGTATTGTTATGGCACATGATGATGATGATGATGATGATGATGATGATGATGATGATGATGATGATGATGGATGGATGATGATGATGATGATGGTGGTGGTGATGGTGGTGGTGATGATGATGATGATCATGATGATGAATGTATTGCATATGTCAATAATTGTTTGCCAGCTTTTTCAACTTTCCTCGTACGGCTTGCTCTGTTTTCCTCGGTCTCCCTGGTCTTGTATTCTCTCACATAAATCTAATTCTGCCATTGCACACTGTTTGTTGACAATCACTATACATTATTTTTTATCATTTCTTTATGTTTGGATTTTAAGTCATCCAGTATCCGTATTAAATGTGTAGAAAAGATTTATAGGAGGTAACCTCAATATTGACCACACCAGACATGTAAGGCCGTGTGGTCAAGATATTGTTGGCTGGCTAGCACATTGCTAATATGTTATTTTGGCTTTTAAAACTGGCCCATTATCTGTTGATGTTCAACAAAATGGGATGATTTCATTCTTCTTCTTCTTCTTCTTCTTCTTCTTCTTCTTCTTCTTCTTCTTCTTCTTCTTCTTCTTCTTCTTCTTCTTCTTCTTCTTCTTCTTCCCTCTTCATCATCTTCATCATCATCATCATTGCTCGTGTCGAGAGAAGTTTATCACACCAAGTTACACATCTCAAAGGGCAGCGTGTCCAACTTCTGCATGCTTTTCTGTCAGATTTACTTCCTCTAGAGTCTAAACAGATTTCATCCAAGGTCACCCTGATCTGTCTACGCGTAGATTTCCTTTCCTAACAACTTTGCCAGGGCAACTACCGCCAAGCCTACTCTTTACAATGTCCAACTGTTGTTGAATCTTTTACTTGCACACGGGACCTTCTGTTCTTTTCGCCCTTACCCGACAAGGCTAGTGTGTTGCCAAAATACACAAAGCAAACATTTCTTCTTAGACTACAAGAGTCATGACGACAAAAAAGAAAATAATACCTTGAAACTGCAAGACTGCAACGTCTGCTAATTGAATCCGTCTTTCTCCTCCCCAGGCCAACATTAGAGGAATTAAAAATATGGGGCGAATCTTTTGAAAAGCTCATGAAATGCTCAGGTAAGTAATTATTTCATGCAATTCTGAATTGCAGCAGTGTAAGAAAATAAACTTCGAGATTAATTAGAGTAAAAATAATGACATCGTCAAATTTAGGTAAAAATAATTGTAGTTTAGTGATAGTTCAGGTCACAACAGTCGTAAAACTCATCATATGATAACATGTCTGAATGATAATTGACAACCTAATTGAGTTATTGTTTATTTATGGTAGTTAAGGCAAGATCCGGTGTCTACATAGCCAAGGGGTTTATCGCTAAAGTTCATGCAACATAATAGGTAAATACAAAACTTGGACAGCAATATTTTCAAACACTGCACAGTCATTAAAAATACACCCTTTGCCTTATGTAGACTGGGTGGAACTGTTATTTGTGGTAAATTTGTGAAAAGTTGATGATTTCTGTCCTAGAGGGTTGTTTGTTGTAATAACAAAACGCATGGTCATGTGGTTCTGAAAGAAATAATTGGCTGTGAGTTGGGGAAGTAAAAGTATATTCCGGTGTGTGGGGAAGTCAAAGTCTGTTCCGGTGTATGGTGAAATCAAAGTCTGTTCCGGTGTATGGGGAAGTCAAAGTCTGTTCCTGTGTATGGGGCAGTCAAAGTCTGTTCCGGTGTGTGGGGAAGTCAAAGTCTGTTCTGATGTATGGAGAAGTCAAAGTCTCTTCCGGTGTGTGGGGAAGTCAAAGTCTGTTCCTGTGTATGGGGAAGTCAAAGTCTGTTCCTGTGTATGGGGAAGTCAAAGTCTGTTCCGGTGTGTAGGGAAGTCAAAGTCTGTTCTGATGTATGGAGAAGTCAAAGTCTGTTCCTGTGTATGGGGAAGTCAAAGTCTGTTCCTGTGTATGGGGAAGTCAAAGTCTGTTCCTGTGTATGGGGAAGTCAAAGTCTGTTCCTGTGTATGGGGAAGTCAAAGTCTGTTCCTGTGTATGGAGAAGTCAAAGTCTGTTCCTGTGTGTGGGGAAGTCAAAGTCTCTTCCTGTGTATGGGGAAGTCAAAGTCTGTTCCTGTGTATGGGGAAGTCAAAGTCTGTTCCTGTGTATGGGGCAGTCAAAGTCTGTTCCGGTGTGTGGGGAAGTCAAAGTCTGTTCTGATGTATGGAGAAGTCAAAGTCTGTTCCTGTGTATGGGGAAGTCAAAGTCTGTTCCTGTGTATGGGGAAGTCAAAGTCTGTTCTGATGTATGGAGAAGTCAAAGTCTGTTCCTGTGTATGGGGAAGTCAAAGTCTGTTCCGGTGTGTGGGGAAGTCAAAGTCTGTGAAATGGAGAACTCACTGGAGGCAGAGGGAACTAGCTTTCCAAGAAGAATGTTGAGAAGTTCTTGAACAAGCAAGAAGACAATCCCTGAGCTAGTAAGTAGGAGATGGAAGGCGTTACAAAATCATTTTTAAAAAAACAAATCACTAGGAACATAGACAAAGGAGTTTCATATGGGGAAAATACTAAGCAAGATTGAAAGAGGATTACAGAGAAAAGTGTATGGGGTAAGCTGAAACAGATGGTCAACACATAATATAGCCAACACCACGTCATCAACATGTTAGGTGACAGAGAATATTGGCGGTGTCTGATCAACGATTTCTAATTCAGACTATACACGTGAAAAGAAGAAGCGGAAGAAGAAGAAGAAGAAGAAGAAGAAGAAGAAGAAGAAGAAGAAGAAGAAGAAGAAGAAGAAGAAGAAGAAGAAGAAGAAGAAGAAGAAGAAGAAAGGGGGGGGGTGCAGGGAAAGAAGAAGAAGAGGAATAAGAAGTGGCAGAAGGAGAAGAAGAAGAAGGAAGAGCAAAACGGGCCTTGTTACACACATTTCCGCACACTGGGCTTGTGGCGCTAGACGCATATTTTATGGAGCAATCGGCCCTCGCTGGCTGGTGCTGTCAGAGCCCCACCTTCACTTCCGAAGACATTTCCTGGGACCCACGTGGGCTGGGTGCACCTATCAGCCCAGGTCGATTATATTTATTTTTCTTGTAACCCTCCCGAAGCTGATTCGAACTCATGGCTACCTACCTCGGCATCAGCACACTGGATGTTTAAGAGCGACCGCTCGTATCAATTCGGTCACGCTGACCCCTTAGCATGATTGTGACACTCAACACATCCGGTCTGCCAGGCCTGGGGTACTGAAGAAATCTAAGCTTCAGCAGCTGTGACACATACACGAGCCTCGCTAGGCGTCGGGGATGGACATTTGCCTGCCTGCACAGTGGTCATCGGTTCTTCTTCTTCTGCGTTCATCCCGAGTGTTTTTTCACCCTGGCGAAAGGGTTAACGACTTTCTCCGTAATCCACTATATATCCACGTGAGGAACACAGCTGCCAGAGATTCGGCAAACTGTGCGGAAGAAATAATTGATGATTCAACGGGCAAGACGGCGTTTACCTGCAAAGCGTTGTGGAACGTAATGAGCATGTCAAGGCACGTAGAGCGCCCTGGTCATCCACTGCACTTGTATTCGTCTCCAGTCGCCTTGACTTGTCTTGCCACTGGATTCAGATGGACTCAGGCGAGAGAGTGAGGTCGACGAATTGCGCAACTCTTCCTCTCTTTAATCCAGTTCATCGCGCAAGTCATTCTTCATTCAACATTAATAAGTGTGCAGTGTTTGAAAATATTGCCGGTCCAAGCTGTGTATTTACATATTATGCTGCATGAACTTTACAGAGGGTGAATACAAAACTTGGACCAGCAATATTTTCAAACACTGCACAGCCATTAAAAATACACTCTATAGTATCTTATCATAATCATGTTAGGGTAATATGGTTTCTTTCTTTACATACAACTTTTATAAGAGGGGTAGCGTTTTCTTCCGCTGCTTCTTCCACTCTTCCCCTGTGGCTACTGCATTCGCTGGACTGTCCATCTTTTGCGAGATTTTAAGTTAAGTTAGTTGCATTTCCTTTACATGACATCGCAGTCAACCCCAGCATTGTTTTGCTGTTTTTGATTTAGTAATTTGCCATTGTTTTATGAATGACCCGCGCTATGTTATGAAAACCAACGCAATATGGTCTGGTGCCAAATCGCCCTCATCTGTATTTCTAACGCGGTATGCGGGAGTAAGAATTGGGTTGGTAACTCTTTCGCCACATAACGGGCTAGTAGAAAACACATTAAAATTAAAAACTGAAGGTTAGTCAATAAAGAGCATGCTCACGTTTCAACCATGTTGTTATGTACTCACTTTCAGGAGGACGCAAGTTGTTCAGGGAGTTCCTGCGCTCGGAGTACAGCGAGGAGAACATGTTGTTCTACCTGGCCTGCGAAGAGCTCAAGAAAGAAAGCAATCCGGAGCTTATAGAGGAGAAGGCCCGATTGATATATGAAGATTATATATCTATATTATCACCCAAAGAGGTAAGTTGTAGACCAGCTGTTCAGTTAGCATGTAATATCCACGAACCAGGTCTTGTTTTTTAGATGTGACTGGCCTACCGTATGACAGTGGACGGTACTGTCTGCTTTCTGTTAGCGCCGAATGTTGGGAAGTGCTCGACAAACCCGGCACCCACATTGTGCCGCTTCTGGTGAAAGTGCGCACATGGGTGGGTACAAGCCTCATCCTTGTGCGAAGAATCCAACCTAAAAACTATATGCTATGGCAGGGCAGATCAGATCCTAAGCTTTGATCGTCAACTGGTGTAGGATCAAAGCTCCGACAGACGGAAAGTAGATCATTGCTTTGCTGATCCGGCAGCTTCTGCAGCTTTTCTGGTTTCGAGAGGTATTGGTGTTACCTTCTCTCTGGAGTAAACTGGGCGCCTCGAGTGAGAGATCATGCTGCATGGGCAACACATGGTCTCTAAATTAAGCACAGGCTTTGTGTTATGGAGAGGCATACCTCCATTTTACAAACTGTCGTCTATCAAGACGGCAAGGTGCCAGTCATCCAACGAACGAATGAACTTTAATTTCAAAATGTCAATATTTCGATACACGGCAGTAGTAAGGTAAGATGTTTTCGATTATCAAATGACTTGCGGCACCTCTTCTATAGCCCTGTGACGTCAGCGACGTCTTCGTACCTTATTTACATATCTCAAGGAGCAAAGTGTTTTCTTTAGTTTGTTAACGTCCATGTTTTGGCGGGATGTTTTTACTTCCGGTCACTAAGAAGTTTAGGGGATTAGATGTGAGGAGTCGGCCGTGTCGCTTATCCGTCCACCGATGACCGCCGCGGGTAATAAGGCGTCCGTGTCGCCGAGCAGGGGTGTCCACAGATGCCTACCACTGGCGTATTGCCGTCACAATTTTACCTAGTGTGTGCTAAACATAACATAACTTACCCTGTATGCGCATACTGCATGTGTGTATGTTTTTTATCAGTAAAGCTTGATACATAATTGCGGGCAGGTGATTATACGCTCTGAGTATGTGTTCTTACTCAGTTAAAACAAGTGACGTGGGTAGGTAGGTGTTCGTTATTAGTCATGTATCCTAGTACGGCGTTCATTGCGGGACGAACAGGTTGTGGTAAATCCGTCTTGTACAGTAGTTCCTGGCCCCATAACAACATATAACCTCCTCTGGGATCGGAACGATCATGTCTTGTCAATCATTTAACTCCTGTTTTCCCACAGGTATGAATAGCTTCTGTGGTTATTCCATCTGGACCGGTGATATGTTTTATGAATTTTCTGTACAACTGCTTTGACTTCTGTAGAGGTGAAGTTTGCTTCTTGTTGTCCATGGCTTTAAGGCACAATTAGTTCACAGGCGAAAAATCCTAGAAGCCTTGGAGACGTGGTTTTATAGAAGAATGCTGAAAATTAGTTGGACAGTCAAAAAAGAGCAATCAGGACGTTTTAAGGGAAGCTGAGTCACAATGACAACTTATCACTAACATCAGAAAGAGGCAGTCCTCGTTTTTTTTTTTTGGGGGGGGGGGAGGGGAGGGGGGGGGGGGCTGGGGGAACATTGTGAGAATACAAAAACTGGAACATGTTGTGACAACCTGAAAGATTTATGGAAAGAGAGATAGAGAAATATCGCGTGAAAAGATTATTAATAATCGTGTGTTATGGCACGGAAGGGAGTCAACACAAGAATTAATCCATGACGTCGGATATCGTAATTTGTGAAGAAGCATGATCGCTCACGCCAGCCGGCACGGCACATGGTGATGAATTATGTACAAGAGACACCCAAGATACCGTGTATGGAGACCGCCTATTACTGACTTTATTGAACCACAAGGATTTAAATGGTTCGAACATTGAGCTTGAATGAAACAATATCAACAGCGGCTAGAGCGTTTTACGGGAAAACTTCGGGATTCACGGCGCGATGACCACCCAGAAAGAGTTGGTTAGATGGAGTAAAAGAGACGTTGAACAAATCAAATATGACGTGAGCACAAGCATCAAGACAAGCGAATAACAGAAAATGGCATCCACCTCCACTCTGTTATTGTTCACAGCAAAACCAGAAGGACAAAGGAGGAAAGGAATACAGGGAAGTCCGTGTCTTCGATTATGTTCTATAGTTAACTATCAACACAGTTACATGCCTTTGAGTATTCTATATAGCAAAAGTGGAGATCTACATCGTACTTGATGATGTAAAGATTGAGCACAACCCACTACTAGCAACATTCTGGTACAAACCGTGGGCACGTCCACGTCAGATTGGAAGCACTAGACTCAAGTTTCGCTCTTGTTTGAGCTCGTCAGTAGTGAATATGCCTGACCTGACCCAGGACTGAACTACGGATCACTGGCGTGTGAGGCGGGTGTGCAACCACTGACCCGCGACTCGCGCTAGACGCGATCAAATTATCATACTAGAATATCTCAACGTCACCCATTGTAGGCTATAGCTCAAACTTTGCTCGATCGCCGCGACTGACATCCGTCAATCGATGTGGCTCGAATGATCAGGTCTTCTCTATCTAGCAAGGAACACCTGCGACTAAAGTCCAGCGATCAATAATCTTAATAATATCAACGATGTACTTAATAATCACATATAATAATCTTAATAATACTTAATAATCTCAATACTATACTAGATGATGGTTTGTTTTTCTACAATATCCCTCGTGTTGAATATGTTGTCACGTCTACCTCTATTTCTTATACGGCTAGCTTGTGCTATGTTGTTGCTTTCTTCTTTTGTCTTATAAAGTCTTCCTGTAATTATATGTAATAGACATTGCTTGCGTGACTTATCAAGACAACTATTCCTTGATTGGTACATAATTTCATGTCACCCGTTTATCTATTGAAGAAAGAGACATACTACGTTCTTTGGTCGTGTGATGAGAAGACACGAATTGGAAATATCGTGACGATTGGGAATATATATATATATATATATATATATATATATATATATATATATATATTATATATATATCTATATATATATATATATATATATATATATATATATATATATATATATATAGTTCGGAGGACAATCTATCGCCAACAAAGGAAATAAAATCAATAATATAACACATGAGGATGATACAGAATTGATTGCGGACAATAAACAGCAGCTGCAGCTTCTAATAGAAGGGATTATTGTACACCGTGAACAACTAGGGTTAGAATTACGCTGTAAGAAGACAGATTATGGTCGTCTCCAAGAAGAAAGAAATACTACAAAGTAACATCCAAGTAAATGGGAACATTCTTAAGCAAGTGAATCAGTAAAACTATCTCGGAACAATTATAACATCTGATTGGGGGTGGCTTGAGGAGATTTTAACATGAATTGCTATGGCAACGGTAAGATATCGCAAACTGAAAAACATACTCAGCAATAAAAAGATGTCAGTTGCAGGGAGAAAAGGGGTGTTGAAGTGCTTAATAGAACATGCAGTTATATGAGTATGAATCATGAACAAGCAGACAGGTTGAGAAACATCTAATGGCGGTGGAAATGTGGTTTCTAGGGGATAATGCAAAGAAACCATGCACAGGGTGTGTGTGTGTGTGTGTGTGTGTGGGGGGGGGGGGGAGAGAGAGAGAGAGAGAGAGAGAGAGAGAGAGAGAGAGAGAGAGAGAGAGAGAGAAGAGAGAGAGAGAGAGAGAGAGATTGAGTTGATTTCATTTAACTTTAGAGGAAGCGGGGCAATAAACAAGTCCTACCAAAAAAAAAGAAAATGAAAATGTATCCGAAAAATTATATGTTGCTGTCAGGATTTTGTGTAGCACGTTCTGGGGAGATATGGACTAAAACGTAGTGACAACTGGCAGGATTGACTAGAGCAGACTAAAAGAGAAAAAAAAATAGATACATACCTGGACTGACTGGCCACATTGCGTAATCGGAACAAGAACAATGATCTGATCTAAGATGATCGTATGAGATGGCAAATCACGAAGCACGCATATCGGCATGGCACACGACGATGAGGATATTCCCTGCGGTTAGCTAATCCTAACAGCGCTCAAGGCCAGCAGCTGCTGTCAATACAAATGTTTATCTTAGTCGCTGCCATGTAGACACTAGCCGGTCTTAGAAACTTATTGCTGTTGATTCCCGTACTGGGACATCACATTCTATCGGCATAAATATTTATGTTCGCAGTTTTTTCATCCATTTTCGTTTGCTTCTATTTCAAAAGTATCCAGTTACTGCTGTTAATCATCTGAGTAATATCTTGGTTAGTGGGTTGAGTTGAGTAATCATTAAATGTGTGAGCATCATGGACGTCAGTAGCTGTTTTATTCAAACGCGCTCGCGTTCAAACACTCACACATACACACGAGCACACACACATAAAGTTGCAAGTCTGAAAATGAAATAAAACGTATTCAATAAGTGACCATCACTGAATGTCAGAGAGAGAGAGAGAGAGCTGAAATGATATACATCACGTGGTTTGCTGTATGGCAGGCAATCATGGAGCGTAAATAAACAATTTACGAGGATCTTGGAGGCAAAGGCACCGGAGATAAGGTTCCCGAGACGAGCGTAGCGAATGCCTTGGACTGTCGGAGTAATTAACAGCGATTGCCTGAAAGAGGCTAATGAAAGTAGGACATTTTATACAACTATAAGATTCAAAAATGTAGGACATTTTATACAACTATAAGATTCAAAACAAACAGCATTATGTGACCATGTGATGAAAAGACGGGTGTTGGAGAACTTTTTGACAACTGGAAAGATGAGTGGGAAAAGAGGCAGACCGTGATACATGATGCTGGATGGGTTGAGACGATGGCATGAAGAATTATCATTAACAGAGTTGATCCAGAGAACAAAGGACCAAGATCTCCGGAGGAAAGTGAACGCCTAGGCCAGTTGGCAGGAGGCTATAGCCCCGAGTAATTTTTAAGTCTGCCCCGCTGGGGATCCGAACACGTGCCACCGGGCCGACAGGCAAGCATGGTAACCACTGCGGTACCATGGCTCCAAATTAAATAATTTTTTTTTGTTTTTATTAAAGTCCCTTGGCCTGCTGTGTTAGTGTGAAGTGCCGTAGTTGGATCTGTGTGTTTATGTGCAGTGCCGTAGTTGGGTCTGTGTGTGTATGTCAAATACTAGAACCATCACTTGTAGGTCTGAGTGCACAGATGAATAGAACAATAACGGAAAGAGAATCGAGAGTAAACAGGTAAACTGATTGGTCGAGAAAATGGACACAGGAAGTACGCCTAGCTGTCTATTTGGCTGGGGTTTTTTCTAGTTTTGTTTTTCACTTTGTGAGTGCTGTAAGGTGGCAAGGCGCGTTGTTGCGTCCCGTGTTAGCTAAACAGATCACATGTAGGCTGAAGTTTGGAACTCATCGTGGTGTGCGCGGTTGAACACGGTATGTGTGTGCCCTCAACTTTCGGGTACAGGAAGTGCGGGAGGGAAAATTGGAGGTGAAACGTGCGAGAGGAAGACAACTTCACCTGTGGGTTGAGAACACCAAGGCGGGCAGGTTAGGCAGAATTATGTATGAGCTGTGATGAAGCAGGGCGTTGGTGAGTCATTACAGCCCACCTTCATTGCAGAGATGGCACTTGATGATTGTGATACTACTGGAATCGCAGCTGTAGATCATTGAAGTTCTGGAGTTGAGTCAAGAACCGACGTCACAGCACTCGGGACAATCCCATCTGCGATTGTTCCTCATCTTCAACAACCAGCGACGAGTCCCACTACCAGTTTAAGTCTGGTTATTTGTTCATCACGCCTTTTTCGGGAATACTGAGTGTCAGCCAGATCCTCTAGTTCAGTGGTTCTCAACCGGTGGGGAATTCCCCCCCCCCCCCAGGGGGGAATTTTAGGGTTTCCAGGGGGGGGGGGGGAATGAAGACCATTTCAAGATCGCGTTAATACAAGAACCGATTACTTTATATTGTTTTTCCCTTCATACTTTACATTTATGTATGTCTCATCCTTCTAAAATTCATGTTATAAAGTAAGTAGACCCACAAATCATGTTTTATGTGGATGTCTAGACTTGTTTTAGTATATGCTATTCAATGTACCTTCCATTTTTACGTATACTGTGTATGGGTGGGAGGATTTTTAGATAGGAAATATGAAAGGTGGGGGGATGACGTTATGAAATTACGGTGAAGGGGGGCACGGGCCAAATTTTTGATAGGAAGGGGGGAATGACGTTCTGAAAATATGGTGAAGGGGGGAACGGGCCAAAGAAGGTTGAGAACCACTGCTCTAGTTAATCCCTGCTGCACCATTCTCTCATTATGATTTATCTGTTCCCCCACACTATTCACATAATCCCAAAGGGCCCTGACCACATCTGCCTTATCTTGCACAAGTACCCCATTCAGCCGTGCAGACTCATACAACCTGTCCGCCTTTTAGTTTTCCGACACACCAATATGCCCTTGCGAAAAGGTCCTTCGGGTCCTCCCTATCTTTGATTGTTGAACTGAAGCATGCAGCTCTAGATTCATTTCTGTTGTACCGTGTCACTTAAAGACCTGGCTGGCCATCATTGCGAATCGGCAGGCGGGCCGTTAGGACCTCGGAGAGTTAATTGTCTCCGGATACGGTGTGCTAAAGCATTTTCCATACTTGTGTCAACGGTGACTATGTAGTGAACTGCAAATTCAGAAAATGGCGGACGACTTGTTGTCGGCACTCCGGCGGCTGCCTTGTACGATAATGCGTGTGCGGACTCCTTGCATTTCTTCCGAATGATGTCGACAATATACTACTTACTAAATTTAAAGACGGATTCTTGTCAGTGGTCTGGTGAAGTGGTCTTGTCGACTTCACGTGAGTTTTCGCTGGCGCAGGAATGGAACAGCCATGGGGTGGCATGTTACTATGAAGTGGAAACGTAGGAATATACACCTGAGCCAGTCTAGTGGGTTAGTCAGTGTGTGTAATCTGATCAAACGAAAACAAACTTCGGTACAAGAGGATCGACTTGAGAAGAATACATTCATTTTAACGTCGTTAGCTTTGAACTCAAGCGTAGTCCATACACGTGTTGCTTCTTCTAGAAGTGCTGGACTGATTTTTGGGTGTGGATTAGCTTTCCCTATTACCAGCGTCCCTCGCAAGTAGGCGAACCCACTCCGACTTCAGAGGGTCTTGTAATTTACGTCACCAAGTCAAGGACGAGAAAACATTTTAGTTGAACCCTCTCCCTCCGCATCAGCATACCGGATGTTTAAGGTCGAGCGCACTTATCTATTCCGCCACGCTGACCTCCAGAAGAATGAAATAAGAGAGAAAGATGTTTTTGTGAATTATCTGGACTCAGTTGACACTTCTGTCCGAAGTATCATGATTCCCCGAAAATAAGACCGTGTCTTATAATAAATTTAGTTTTAAAAAATGAACTAGGGCTTATTTTCTGTGGATGTCATTTTTTTTTTTATTTTCAGATACAATAATCTGCATTTATTCATGTACAAAATTCTACATTTATTCAAATACAGTCATGTCTTCTTCTTCTGGAACATCGTCATAACTCTCCGAATCCCGGCCTGAATTTCTTGCGACTCCATTTCTGTAGAACCATTGGTCCCAATCTCTCATGTCCAGCAACAAAGCTTTCCTTAAATGAGCATTTCTTGTCCATGTAGCCTGCTTGTAGTGCATTGGTAAATTTATTTCACACAAGTGACGTATTAGAATTATAAACCACATACGTTCATTATCAAGTGCGCACCAGTAGCGTCTGTAGTCTGACTGGCCATTCGGTAACAAGTCTCTCATTCTATCTGACGATCATAACTAGGGCTTATTTTGAGTATAGGTCTTATATAAAAAGCATCCTGGCAAATCATGCTAGGACTTATTATACTGGTCGGTCTTACTTTCGGGGAAACACGGTAGTGGCGTTCATGTTGCGGAACCCCGAAGAGGTTTGCATCTATGGCAGTGAGAGGCTGGTGTAGAGACTTTCCTTGCGACAAGGTTTGTGTCTCTCACAGTGAGGCTGGTGTAGAGACTTTCCTCGTGACAAGGTTTGCATCTATGGCAGTGAGGCTGGTGTAGAGGCTTTCCTTGTGACAAGGTTTGTGTCTCTCACAGTGAGGCTGGTGTAGAGGCTTTCTTCGTGACAAGGTTTGCTTCTATGGCAGTGAGGCTTGTGTAGAGACTTTCCTTGTGACAAGGTTTGTGTCTCTCACAGTGAGGCTGGTGTAGAGACTTTCCTTGTGACAAGGTTTGTGTCTCTCACAGTGAGGCTGGTGTAGAGACTTTCCTTGAGACAAGGTTTGCTTCTATGGTAGTGAGGCTGGTGTAGAGGCTTACCTCACGACAAGGTTTGTGTCTATGGTACTGAGGCTGGTGTAGAGGCTTTCCTCGCGCCACGGCACAGAAGTACCATCTCCACGCTGACTGTATTGTAGAACCGTCCTTGCCTTCTCCTAGCTAACAAATCGGCGTGGTGGGCAAAACCGGTAATGGAACCTCACATCAGAGGAACATCATATTAGGATATAACCAGGCCATCATTCAGCACATCCCGAACAGACTGGTTGAGATTAGGTCTGGGTGTGTCATGATTAGGATTAGGTCTCGGTGTGTCATGATTAGGATTAGGTCTGGGTGTGTCATGATTGGGATTAGGTCTGGGTGTGTCATGATTGGGATTAGGTCTGGGTGTGTCATGATTGGGATTAGGTCTGGGTGTGTCATGATTGGGATTAGGGCTGGGTGTGTCATGATTGGGATTAGGTCTGGGTGTGTCATGATTGGGATTAGGTCTGGGTGTGTCATGATTGGTATTAGGTCTGGGTGTGTCATGATTAGGATTAGGTCTGTGTGTGTCATGATTAGGATTAGGTCTGTGTGTGTCATGATTGGGATTAGGTCTGGGTGTGTCATGATTGGGATTAGGTCTGGGTGTGTCATGATTGGGATTAGGTCTGGGTGTGTCATGATTGGGATTAGGTCTGGGTGTGTCATGATTGGGATTAGGTCTGGGTGTGTCATGATTGGGATTAGGTCTGGGTGTGTCATGATTGAGATTAGGTCTGGGTGTGTCATGATTGGGATTAGGTCTGGGTGTGTCATGATTAGGATTAGGTCTGGGTGTGTCATGATTAGGATTAGGTCTGGGTGTGTCATGATTGGGATTAGGTCTTGGTGTGTCGTGATTAGGATTAGGTCTGGGTGTGTCATGATTAGGATTAGGTCTGGGTGTGTCATGATTAGGATTAGGTCTGGGTGTGTCATGATTAGGATTAGGTCTGGGTGTGTCATGATTTGGATTAGGTCTGGGTGTGTCATGATTTGGATTAGGTCTGGGTGTGTCATGATTGGGATTAGGTCTGGGTGTGTCATGATTGGTATTAGGTCTGGGTGTGTCATGATTGGGATTAGGTCTGGGTGTGTCATGATTGGGATTAGGTCTGGGTGTGTCATGATTGGTATTAGGTCTGGGTGTGTCATGATTGGGATTAGGTCTGGGTGTGTCATGATTGGGATTAGGTCTGGGTGTGTCATGATTGGGATTAGGTTCTGGGTGTGTCATGATTAGGGATTAGGTCTGGTGTGTCATGATTGGGATTAGGTCTGGGTGTGTCCATGATTGGGATTAGGTCTGGGTGTGTCATGATTAGGATTAGGTCTGGGTGTGTCATGATTAGGGATTAGGTCTGGGTGTGTCATGATTAGGATTAGGTCTGTGTGTGTCATGATTAGGATTAGGTCTGGGTGTGTCATGATTAGGATTAGGTCTGGGTGTGTCATGATTAGGATTAGGTCTGGGTGTGTCATGATTAGGGATTAGGTCTGGGTGTGTCATGATTAGGATTAGGTCTGGGTGTGTCATGATTGGGATTAGGTCTGGGTGTGTCATGATTGGGATTAGGTCTGGGTGTGTCATGATTGGATTAGGTCTGGGTGTGTCATGATTGGATTAGGTCTGGTGTGTCATGATTAGGATTAGGTCTGGGTGTGTCATGATTAGGATTAGGTCTGGGTGTGTCATGATTGGGGATTAGGTCTGGGTGTGTCATGATTGGGATTAGGTCTGGGTGTGTCATGATTGGGATTAGGTCTGTGTGTCATGATTGGATTGGTCTGGGTGTGTCATGATTGGGATTAGGTCTGGTGGTCATGATTGGGATTAGGTCTTGGTGTGTTATGATTGGGATTAGGTCTGGGTGTGTCATGATTGGGATTAGGTCTGGGTGTGTCATGATTGGGATTAGGTCTTGGTGTGACATGATTGGGATTAGGTCTTGGTGTGTTATGATTGGGATTATGTCTGGGTGTGTCATGGTTGGGATTAGGTCTGGGTGTGTCATGATTGGGATTAGGTCTGGGTGTGTCATGATTGGGATTAGGTCTTGGTGTGTTATGATTGGGATTAGGTCTGGGTGTGTCATGATTAGGATTAGGTCTGGGTGTGTCATGATTAGGATTAGGTGTGGGTGTGTCATGATTGGGATTAGGTCTGGGTGTGTCATGATTAGGATTAGGTCTGAGTGTGTCATGATTAGGATTAGGTCTGGGTGTGTCATGATTAGGATTAGGTCTGGGTGTGTCATGTTTAGGATTAGGTCTGGGTGTGTCATGATTAGGATTAGGTCTGGGTGTGTCATGATTAGGATTAGGTCTATGTGTGTCATGATTGGGATTAGGTCTGGGTGTGTCATGATTGGGATTAGGTCTGGGTGTGTCATGATTGGGATTATGTCTGGGTGTGTCATGATTGGGATTAGGTCTGGGTGTGTCATGATTAGAATTAGGTCTGTGTGTGTCATGATTGGGATTAGGTCTCGGTGTGTCATGATTGGCATTAGGTCTGGGTGTGTCATGATTAGCATTAGGTCTGTGTGTTTCATGATTGGGATTAGGTCTGGGTGTGTCATCATTGGGATTAAGTCTGGGTGTGTCATGATTGGCATTAGGTCTGGGTGTGTCATGATTGGCATTAGGTCTGGGTGTGTCATGATTGGCATTAGGTCTGGGTGTGTCATGATTAGGATTAGGTCTGGGTGTGTCATCATTGGGATTAGGTCTGGGTGTGTCATGATTGGGATTAGGTCTGGGTGTGTCATGTTTCACCCGCGAGATCTAGGTATTACATTGTCCACAGACTCCAAGCCATTGTCCAGAGAGAGAGAGAGAGAGAGAGAGAGAGAGAGAGAGAGAGAGAGAGAGAGAGAGAGAGAGAGAACGAACAAACTTTACTTTCAAAGGGATAAGAATTGGACATGTAGACCCGTCCGATATGCTGCCCATCTTATATCTATCCTCTCATACGTTATTTCATTCATGTATCACTTATGAAGCTAGCCTTAGGCAACAACAGAACAATATGCATTAAAAAGCATGGCAAATAATCAGGAATACATGACTCATTAACGCAATTTTTAACATGGCAATTATAAATACCTAAGTTAGGTGTAACGGACCATACACTTGGAAATGTTAATTATGCTAATTGTCTTTTGAGATCATTTGTATTATTTGTTTTGTTTTTTTAGAGGGACATGTAGTCTGTACTAAGATAGTGTTCAAACAGGTTACGACTGTATGTATTGTGATTGGTGGTGTCTTTCATTTCTTGTGGAAGATTGTTCCACAACTGAGCGGCAGAGTACGCTAAGCCTGTTTTGTAAGTCTATCCTAGGTTTAAGGACATGAAGAATGTTTAGTCGTTCGCTATGTCTTGCGTTATTTTTAGACAATGGCCAAAGATAGAGTAGAGCATTTTGAAATAGGATTTTGTTAATTACTTTGGGCTTATTAAAGAGTAGGCGTTTGTGGAGTGGCACTAACTGAAGACGTTCATGTAGGGTAGAATTGTCGGTAAGCTTTCCACTATTAATTAAGCCTACTTTTCTGGAGAGAGAGAGAGAGAGAGAGAGAGAGAGAGAGAGAGAGAGAGAGAGAGGGAGAGACAGAGAGAGACAGACAGACAGACAGACAGACAGACAGGCAGGCAGGCAGACAGACAGACAGACAGGCAGGCAGGCAGGCAGGCAGACAGACAGACAGACAGACAGAGACACAGACAGAAATCCTACACCAATGACGAGACTTTAGAAGCAATGGCACAAAGCCTTCTAAACCAGTATTTCCTTAGAAGGAAGTCGGCCCGGATAGGAAGTCGTCCCTCGATGTCTGTCTGGCGGGGATACGGCGCGGGCAGTTCTGTAACCCGTCGGAGCAGCTCTTCCGCCCACACGTGAGCTTCCACTTGTCCCTGGAGAATTCCTCAGAAGGGAGAGAGATGACTTACTGTGGGGGAGGAATAAGATTTCATTGTGTGTTTGCGTTTAGCCGAACTAAAGTTCTATATTTTCTTTCTATCTCGGCGTCTAGAACAATCGATATTCCTTGAAATTATTGTTTCGGAAAGTCTTCCTTCCCCGAGGTTCTCGTCAGCTGAGGTTGTGGGGAAAGGAGGCCGTAGCGTGGGGACCGGGCAGTCCATGGTTACTCCTTCAGATTTTGTAGACGGGCGTGTTAGTGCAGTTGATAGGGGGTTACGCTAATCGTGTTATGGGCGCGGGCGGAGGGCGGTTCGGTGACTGCTCTCGTCGTCCGCGAACAGGGGGAACGACTGGTCACCTCTGTCTCCATGCAGTCAGGCCTACAAAATGATAATAATGCACTGACCCATATCAGATTGCATGGATTGATGGATGCGTTTATGGATGGCTGGATGTATAAATCGATGAACGCTGTGAGGAATGCACTGATGGATGGATGGATGTATGTATGGGCTGATGAACGAATTATTGGGTGGTTTCTTGCATGGATTGATGGATGCGTTTATAGGTGCAGTGATGGATGGCTGGATGTATGGATTGATTGACGCATTGATAAATGTATGGATTGATGGATGGGTGTATAGAGTGATGGATGTGTTGATAGATATATTTGTGGATGCATGGATTGATGGAAGGCAATGATGAGTGGCAGGATGTACAGATTGATGGATGCATTTATGAATGTTGATGTGTTTATAGATTTATGGATTGATGGATGCATTTATGAATTTTTAATGGATATATTGATGTATGTATGGAATAGTTGATGAATTGATGGATGTAAAATATGTGGATTATATGACTGATGGATGCAGACATTGATGGATGAATGTAAGTATGGATGGATTGGTGTATTTATGGATTTTTAATTGATGTATTGATGTATGTTTGGAATAATGGATGAATGGATGGGTTTAGACTTTGTGGGCTGATGGATGCAGGCATTGATGGATGGGTGTACGTATGGATGGATGCATTGATAGAAAAATGGATGCATGCATGCATTGATGGATGGATGGATGGATGGATGGATGGATGGATACATGCATTGAATGATATATTGGTGCAGGCATTGATGGGTGGATCCATTAATATATGGATATATTGATGCAGGAATTATCTGGCGGATGCATAGATGGTTGGATGTTTGCATGGATTGATAAATGGATGCATGCGTGCATTTATGGGTGAATGGATGGATATGTGTATTGATGGATTGATGGATGGGTGGATATATGCATGCATTTATGGATTGATGCATGCATGCATTAAAAGATGGTTGGGTCAATGGTTGCATGGATCACTGGATGTATGGATTGATGGATGCATTTGTTTGAATGATGCATGAATTGCTTGATGGCTACGTTTATGGATATGGTTGGTCACGTTATGAGAATAAATAAATTGGAGACTTTTGGATTGTTGCAAGCATGGATTCGTGGATGTTTAGATTGATGGATGGATGGGACGGTCGATGCTAGTGGATGTATTGATGGATACATGCATACAGGATGAGTGGGTGCATAAATGTAGGAATGCACGTATGAATGAATGAATGGTTGGCTGGATGCGTGTTTATGTATTCAATGATGTGCTGTGTGCTCAACTCAAAGTGCTAACGACTGTATAAGATGTGTGCTCAACTCAATGTGTTAACGACTATATGAGATGTGTGCTCAACTCAATGGGCTGACACATGTATCTTCAGTGGGAATTTCAGAAATCAAATATGCTTAAGAAAAGTTTTTGTAACATTTTATTGATCTCTGAAAAAATGCCTGAAATAAAGAAATAGGTTTATACTCACGCCCGCACACAGACTCTCTCTCTCTCTCTCTCTCTCTCTCTCTCTCTCTCTCTCTCTCTCTCTCTCTCTCTCTCTCTCTCTCTCTCTCTCTCTATCGTTCTCTCTCTCTCTCTCTCTCTCTCTCGTTCTCTCTTTTTGTCTGTCTCGCTCTCTCTGTTTCACTGTCTCGCTGTCTCACTTTCTCTCTCTGTCTTTCTCTCTTTGTCTTCCAGTATATCTGTTGTTCTTTCCCTCTGTCCGTGTGTCTGTCTCTCTGTCTCCTACTCGTTCTCTTGCTGTCTATATGTGATCCTTTCACACACTCACTCCCTCTCTCACTCCCTCTCTCACTCTCTATCTATCCATCCATCCATCCATTCATCCATCCATATATCCGTCCGTCCGTCTGTCTGTCTGTCTGTCTGTCTGTCTGTCTGTCTGTCTGTCTGTCTGTCTGTCTGTCTGTCTTCTATCTT